>CANYLF010366928.1:0-10186 GCA_948193215.1 Bocquillonia castaneifolia
CATTCATTAATAAGCTTTCACACATTTACTTTCATGTGTTTAATTAATATACATAGTAATAATTTTAATGCATTAAATAATTTATGTACATTAATTTGATATGTATGGACAATTAAAAAGTTATAAATTTTTCTATATAAATAATTAATATCAAATTATAATTTTATATATAAAATATTTATAGTCAGCTGATATTGTTAATAAATTAAAATTAAATAATTTCATATATTTGAAACTTTTTAGATTTAACGAATCAATTGAATCTCTAAATTATACATATAATATTTTGTATACTATTTAAAATTGACATTAAAATTTATTTTTCTTTAAAAATTTTATTATTTTATGTGATGATAAACACACATATACAATGTCTTAAAATGATGAATTTTTTTAATTAAACATATAATTATTTTTAATAATAATGGTCTAATATTTTATATTTGGCTATAAGAAATAAGTACAATTTATTTATAAAAATATCAGATATTTTATTTATTAAATAGAAGTTAATATTTAAAAACATAGTTATTTTTTAATTTTAATATAATAATAATTTTTTTACTTAATTAATTTATACTTATTATTATTGTTATTATTTCATAAATAATATATTTTTAGTAATAAAAAATTGCAATAATCATTTATAAAGTAAGGGCTCCAAGATAGTTATCATAATGCCATTCCTTAAACTCTCTAAATCAAAGACACATTAGCAAAATTAGCAATCGAAAAATACAAATGCAACTGTTGTTAGTATGGAATCATGACAAAATCAAAGACCTTACCCAGACTTTCAGATATCATATGCCTTTTGATTAATGTGATGCCAATTAGTCAAATTTAATATTCAATTTAATTGTAAACGAATTTCAAAACCTCATTCTGATTTGTCAAACACATTTCCCTTTAAAAGAAGATACAACCAGATAAAAAAATGGTATATTGGAATACAAATTGAAACACAAAAAAAGTATTCCTTATAAAAAAAGAAGAAAGCACAGAAGAAAGTATTAGAATAATAAAAAAAAAACTTTTACAGTTACTATTTTTGCATGAATTTAAGGAAGAAAAGATGAAAGCACATAATGTCATTCCTATTAGTAAACTCTCTAAATCAAAGACACACAAGCTTGCAACTAAGATCCTTCTTTGATAGGATAGTTTGTGGTTGGAATATCGTATTGAATCAGAATGAAGCAACTTGATACAGAAGGAAGAAAAGATCAAAAGGTCCATCCTTAATTAGGTAGCAAAGCTATATATTTTCACAGGATACACATCGGCTTCTTCAACTGAAAGGCTGCCAGTATTGTTAGTCATGTCAGTTTTGACAAAGCCTCTCGCAATCACTCGACACTCATTTAATACATTCATTTGTTATGTACTGAAACACATCACAAGACATAAAAATTCACAAATTTTGTCCACCAGGATGAAAAAACAGTTCATTTCAGAAAAAGGGTTTGATTTAGTATTGTATTTGTACCTTTAACATTTTCGTCGCGGAAGTAATGTTTACAATTCTAGGAGAATCGGATAGTTGGAGTATAAGACCTTCAACTGTTCTTTTCGCACCTAACGTAATAGCTTGTGCTCACACATTCTTCTGTTATAGAATGTGAGTGGGAATCGGTTAAATAGTACTTTAACCTTGATGACTGAAACGTTTTATAACTTTTAATATAGCAATTAAAATCAATTGTAACCTCCATATAAAAATAACACAACCACTTCCTAATTGAAGATACCATGTGTGGCCGTTTTATGTTGGTAAAAGTTATTGTCAAATTAAAAACATAAGTTACAAATATATAGCGATGCATGGGAGTTAAAATACTAAAGCTAAATAAATCATAATTATTATTTGTGATACAATATGACTTTAATATGTACATATACCTTTTTTTTTGTCTTTCACAGTACTAAATATATTTAATTAATATTTTTTATATTATTAATTTAAGTTATAACATGTATATGCATTTGCAGTTTATATATAGGATGTCATATATATATATCATGAGTTTATAACTCATCAATTATAATTTAATATAAAAATAAGGCTTAAATAAACAAATAAGAATACAAATCTAATTAAATTATAAATACAACAAAATAACAAAATCAATTAAATCGACATGCCGAAAAGAGTGCCATATGATACTATTCCCTAACTAGTACAAAAACTTTTATATATACAAAAGATTCTATGACAGGAGAGCTATTTGTCATTTAATGGGTAAATATTTTTCATTTGTAAAGTGTTTGATCTTCCACAATCATAAGCCTTTGGCTATAAGTAAAGGGTATCAAAATTTTCAAAGCCATATTAATAAATTTTCCAACGGTTATGAGCCTCATATGTGAATAGAATGTATAGCATCATTGTATTATACACTAATATGCCAAGTGACATTCTACAAAGGAAAGAGAGTGCCACATGGCACCTATTCCTACCCTCAAAGTTCAGTTTTATATATATATAAGATAAGATATAAGATGTTAACAAGTGCATTCTATTCACTTGTTAAGCATTATTAATTAGGAAACCAGTAATATTTCTTTCATTAATGAAAACAATAAAAAAAAAACTTTCCTCTCTATTAATTGATATAATTAATGAGAAAGATATTTTTTATTTCCATTATTAATTAATTAGGAAACTAGTAATATTTCATATGGAAAAGAAGACTTCTGAATTTTGAAAATGTGTTGGTACTATATTAATATATGTCAAGAAAAGGAAATAGTGTATCAAATGTTGCCATAAAATTTTTTTTTTTCTTGCATTAAATAATGGGTTAAACCCAAAAATAAGTATATAGTTTGAATTTAATTTAGATTTATTTATTTATTTTAGTACAAGTTGTAGTTTTATGAGTTTCTTTTATCGAATCATATGTTTTTTAATATAATTTTTTATGTTAGTAATATTTATTAGCATTAATTAGAATATGAAAGAAAAATAATGCTAATCTTAGTTATTAGATACTTTCTATAATTTTAAAAATAATCAAATTAATAAAATCAATTTATTTGATCAATTAAATATGGTTTAACAAGTGCCCTTAGGGCACTCGTTAACGGACCCTTGTAATATAAGGGAGTGTTTAGGACAGTTTAAGATAAAATTTACTTTAAAGTCAAATTTAATTATGTCTTGAAATGATTTCAAATCCCAATATTTACTGAATGGTGAATCTATACAAGATATTTTTTTTTATTGAAGTTTTGAATTACTTATTTAATTAGAAAACCTAACCTATATTTTTCATGATGTGTAGAATTAGGATGTATATCAATATTCTTTATTATTAACTATAATTATTACTTTTAATTTAATATAAAATAATAAAAAAATTAAAATTGTATCCACAAGGATAATTAGTATAGTTAAAACAAAATGCATGGAGTAAAAAATGTATTTTTCAAACGTAGTTGGCTTTTTTGTTAAAATAATTGTGAATTCTAAGATTTATACTATTTGTTATCTAGATAATGAAAGTGTTAAACATCTGTTTTTATCCGTATACATAATTTCATCTCCAAATTTTACATGTTTGACCTTTTATACCTATAAACTTTAAAATTAACTTATTAAACATACAAAGTTTCAAATTTTACTTGTCACACAACAAAAGTAAGCTCAATTAACCTATCACATATATAAAATTTAATTTTCTTTATCAATTAGACACTAAATTTAAAACTATAAAAATTAAATTGATGTGAAACAAAATAATTTAAACTATGTGTGATATAACCAAATAAAAATGATGCAAAATTGATATAAAATTAATATAATTTTACTTAATTGGTGTTTAATCATAAAGTTGAGAAGTGTAATAACTAGGTTAATCATATAAAGTTTAGGGGTAAAAGTATGTATTTGGCCTTTGTTTTTTGGATGTCATGCTATGGCTATTTGGTTCGGGTCTGCCTTGGGCTTTTATTCTCTCTTTTTTTTTTATAGGCATTACATACAGTGGTATCTCAAGTCTTTTGAACCTGGACTAATTCACTGCGAGGGAGCCAACATCCAGCTATATATGATCCAATTGAGTTCCTTGCCCTCTCCCAGTAAAGGCGAGACTCGAACTGGAGACCTTTTCTTAAAACTAGAAGACTTTACCAACTGTACCAATATTCATTGATTAATAGTGACTTTCTTTTTGAATAACCGGGGGAATCAAGTTTTAGGTCAGTTAAATGAGAATCCAAATTTGTTTGTATTTTCTTATATTTTACGGGCTATTTGGAAACCTAGAAATTATCTTACATTTAATGGGAGGATTCTTGATCCTCTTACAGCTTCTCATCATGCTTATAAATTGTTTAATGATTTCAGGAGGCTAATAACAGGGAAGAATCTTCTCCTTTTCATAATGGAAATAGGCGAGCTTCAAGTTGGATCTTTCCACCTGTTGGGGCGTTTTCCATTAATGTTGATGTTGCCTTTGATTCTAAATCTGAATTTCTAGGACTGGCAGCAATTTGTAGGAATCATGATGGAAGAATTGTGGAAGGTGCAGTTTAGAGAGTTAGAGCTTCTTATTTTCTAGATGCGTGCCTTGTTAGGGATCAGGTTAGTCGTTGCTCATTAGGGCTGTGAAAAAAACCGGTTAGACCGTGAACCGAACCAAAACCGATCAACTTGGATAAAAAATAATAATTAACCGAACCTATTAATTAAGTTTTGTTTTCAATTTTAGAAAACCGATGGTCAACCGAACTGAAAAGACCCGAAACATATACACACACATAAAAATACTATGAATTAGTGATTATTTTTATGCAATTATCTATATTTTAATCATTAATTACTTAATTTTGTATTTAAAATATTTAGTATATTATAATGTTAATATAAAATATAATAATATATATGATAATGATTATAAATAGGTCTTTATGTGTGATAATAAAGAAAATACGCGATGAAAAATAAATGTTGTTAAAAACCAAACTCACAGGTAAAAAAATCCGATTTCACTCAACGGTTCGGTTAACGCTCGTGAGCACTCCTATTGCTCATGGTCATAGTTTCTTTTCAGCTGGATTCGCTTTGTTTCACGAAGTCTCAGAGCTACATCCCGATAAATGGGAAATTCTAATTATTGTAATCTCTATCCAAAATCTGTTAAGTGTTTCATAATTTTATTAATCTGTTAAGTGTTTCATAATTTTATTTTTGAATTTGTATATAGAACTTGTAATCGTGTTGCAGATTAGATAGCTAAGGCTGCCCCTGCTCACAAATTACCTGTTGATTGGTTTTTAACCCACCCCGTTTTATCTTCTGTTTTTTAATGAGTTGCCTTTTTTTTTTTTTTTAAGAAAAAGAAAGAATTCAAACCATTCCTTCTGGGCTTACGTGGGTAAATTTTCTTGAAGTCGAGTAACAAAATTCGTAGATATACGTATAAAGAAATTTTGTCCCCTTAGCATCATAATTAACAATAGCAAAATCTATTAGCAATAAGCTTTATACACCAGTTACTGAATAAGAAAAACTTCAAATATAAAATTATCACCAATTTAAAAGAGTTGTCTCTTTGATATATTTTGTATAGTACTTCCGAATACCCTAGTTTTAAATGAAAAATAAAAAAATAAAGATTAAAGAGGACTTTACTGGGAGAGGACAAGGGAGACCTAGATGCCAACTCCCTCACAATAAATTAATCTCTACTCAATATCTCTATAAAAAAAACTAAAGACGATATCAAAAAATTTCCCTGTTTTTCGGTGGGTTGGACGGGACCAGTGGACTACAATGATCATAGGAACAAGAACTTGAACAAAAAGCCCAAGTAGACTTAATTGGGCAATTGAATGAATCACATGGGCATTTGCCACGTGTCCGATATGGCCGGTATTGACGGTTAGGACACTCTAAGGTGTTCCTTGAGAAAGGAGCATACAAGGGCCGGTTCATGAGCTAATGTCTCCTCTTCTCATTTCCTTTGTCCCTACCATCTCATCTCTCTATCCAATCGTGGCGTCCATCTGTGTCCTCTTGATCATGTGGCTGTCACGCAACAATCATGACCAGTCGATTTCGTTTGTCTTATAATTTGTCAACAAGGAATAAGGTGTCAATATTCAACTCATCATACCGTAAAAGATTTCAGTTTCACCCTTAATTAATATGGATGATCTTGATCTTCGTCAAAACAAATTGTTAGCTTTTGATTCAATCTTGTCAAATTTGCTATCTATAATTGAATTGGCTCTTCAGCTTATTTCCAATCAGAATTATTCACTAATTTTTAGCTCATACATATCAACTAAATTTTGATTTAAATCAGCAGTTATTATAGTTCAAAGATATCATTCTTTTTTTATATATAAATCACTATTTTTCTTTGAATTGTGGATAATTATTATACAACCATTTTGGCTTATTATTACGTAAATATCAGTTTTATAATATAATTTCTCATCTCTTTTTCTCTAATCAATATTTAAAAACCTAATAGTTCATTCCCCTAAAAAAAAACCTAATAGTTCATATGATTCCACTATCAATTTTTTTTTTCATTTAAAAAAATTTATACAAAATCAACATTACATCTATGTGCTTGGACTTAATTACTGAATTCGAATTAAAAACAAAACTTGCAACGGAACTCCTATTCCCTAGAAAAGGAGAATCCGAGATATGTTGTCCAAGTGCTTCAGTTGCACATTCTTTTTATTGGAATGGAGTAGGGGCATAAAAACCACTTTAATAAATAAAATGCCATATATATGTGCATATATAGTTAGGATACAAGACATTATCTTAGAAATCTTATATACATACATGCCTACAACATTATACATATGTAGTAATAAATCAAACATTTTCATGAACATTTGGGGGGTCCACATCTCCTTTTGTCCTTTATTACATATATTTTTATATATATATATACATATTTTTTTGAAGGGTCATATATTTATATATATTCAATTTGAAAAACATGGTCGATTAAACAAGACGTCCCCAAAAAAAAAATTATACTTTTGGTTAATAATAGTAGAATAATATTGCATCTGGTAATTAGAATATTGAGGGTAATATTTTCAAGGTGAAAAGTCAGGCAAGAGCAAGAAACAAGGAGGCAGAAGCTATGCAAGTGGTGAATGTTCAGTACCAAGACAAGGACTAGAGTTCCTCTCGGTTTAGAAATCGAGAGAATGCATTATATATCATATATATAATTAAACTTCTCTGGATATATGCATTGTAATTATTTTAATAGAAATTTTTTACCTTTTGACTCAATTCTTCTTCATTTTTTTCCCTTCATATATCCACAAGAAGGCTCAAAACTGAGATCTCTTTTTTCTTTCTTCCTGGTGGGGTTCAATGTCTTGGGACCCAATTGATTGAAAAATTTTGGAAGAAAAAAAGGGACTAAAGAAACCACCCATATCTTCTTTGCTTGATCTCCTTACCCATTAATTTCATTTGCATGTTCTGCAAAGAGAAAGTCTTTAATCTCCTGATACACTTGCAATTAATGCTCTTTCTACAAATATCACCACTATCACTGATCTAGCTACCATCATCAGAACAAACAAAAACTGTGCACTGAGAATTTTTGTTGCTTTCCCTTCTGCTACAACGTACTCTCAAATTAAAAAAAAAAAAAAAAAAACCCTTGCCAATAGCTTACTTAGGATCCTTAATATGTCAGTTACATATTGTCTTCTTGTTTTTCTTCTTCTAGGCCTTGCTTTGCATGCATGTAATGCCAGCAGACCTCTTCCTGCAAGTACTGATAACAAGAAATTTCACATTTCTAATCAGGTTGGTGCAATTACTTACGTTGAGAACTAAAATCTGACTCCTCTTCCTTTGTTTCTCAATTGAAATTTCTATATTTTTATATATTTTCAAATTGGTTCTGTTTGAATGATTATCATCAAATACAATTTCTGGGTTTTGAGCAGATTGATGCAAAAACGGCGTCAGTTAATGCTGAAAAGGTAGAGTCTTCGTCATCAAATAAACCTGAAGTTGCAAAGGAAGATAGCACTGTGGAGACTCACCAGTTGGGGAATAGTAATCAGAAGTTGATCAAAGATTCTAAGGCCAAGAAGAAGATAATGGAAGAAGAGTCAACAGGTGCATTTCAAAACGAGTCACTTGTTTCAGTTCCATGGCGTGTGCCTCATAATAAAAGTGGAGAGAAGCATCCTGGTTTCAACTTTGACTACTCACCACCAAAGACACACCCACCTTCACACAACTGAAACCTATTTATCAATTTTGCAAATTTCTTGTAATCTCTCTATCTGATCCAGCTACCTCCTTGAGAGTATATGAATTCTTAGTTATATATTCAAAAAACTATTCATAATTAAATTAAATGTGGAGTGTTAGAGTGATGAACAACTTAAAAAGGGTCTCTAACAAACCCTAGGGTTCTAGCTCTCGTTTGACGGTATAACTACAAACTTCTTACAGATATATACTATATATATAACATTGGCTTATGAATTTAACATATAATTAATACTCCAGTCCTCTCATTAATGTATATCTAAATGTTACTAACTACGTATTAATTACTTCGTTAGTTGACAATGGCACTGCCACCAGCCTTTTTTTTTTTACTCTTCTTTCATCATCTTCTTGTATTCTAAGATTGGGATTGGTAATGGTTATGAGACTGCATCAAAACTTCCCTTGTGGTCTTGCATTAATTAGTTTTAGTTTAATTTCACTAGGGGACCATCTTAAATTAATACTACTATTTGGTAAAAAAAAAATAGTAAGGTCTTATTAGGCTCTTAGCTAGCCACTGTCAACCACGTACAGAATGTAGGCACAAAATAGATAAAGATTAAAGATGTTCATCTATTCTTGCCAATCTCTGTCTAAATTTCTTGTGGTCAAAAGCAGTAATACTTACCTATATCCGAAATATTGCACTCAGAATGAGTGTAAAGTATTTTTTAATTCTTTACACTTTGAATTTGAAAATTAAAAACTACTACCTAACCAACTGTTGGATGTAATACACCCGGAATAGGCAAGAAAAATTTAAAGCATGATGACATTTTGCATTTCTTTCGCTAAATGCATGCGTTTGATTTTGAATTTAGAAATGCAACAATAATTGTCACTGAAAAATGGAAAATAGGTTAAATGCTTTGCTTATTCCAGGTAAAGGCTGAGTTCTTTAATTAAAAATCATTACTATATTCACATATTTTAATTTCTTTTCCTAAACGGAAGATTTTCCCATTATTTTCATAAGTGACGATTTTTCTGCTCATTTCCTTTATATTAGACTCTACTTTAAATACTTTTCTAGTCTAATTTCTCTGTATTTTTTACATCTTATCCTTTTACATAAAACACATAAATTAAAAAAATCAATAATACACGATGAAACAAGATTAATATACCTTTATTAATTAAATAAGTGATATATCTTTCATACTACCTCCGTTCCACAAAAAGAATCAATTATTCTTTTTCACACAGTTTAAGAAATCATTGAACTGTTCTAAATTTTAGTGAAATCTAATATAAATTGACAACTTTACCCTTTTATAAAAATTATAATTATAGTGTTAATTCATTTAATATGTTTTGGAATTGTGTAATTATTAAGAGTAATTTTGAAAAAAAGAGTGCTTTTATAAGTGGACACTTTTTGTGGGACAAATTAAAAATGAATAATAGACTTTTTTTATGGAACGGGGAGAGGTAGTACTACTTCTGTCCCACAAAAAGAGTCCATTATTCTTTTTCACATAGTTTAAGAAATCATTGAATTGTTCTAAATTTTAGTGAAATCTAATATAAATTGACAACTTTATTCTTTTATAAAAATTATAATTATAGTGTTAATTTAATTAATATGCTTTGGAATTGTGTAATTATTAAGGGTAATTTTGAAAAAAGAGCAATTAATGTGCTCATGGTTTTCTAAGTGGACATTTGTTATGGGACAAATTAGAAAGGAATAATGGACTCTTTTTATGGGACGGAGATAATAGCATTTTGAGTGAAGTGTACAAGTAATATTCTTTTCTGCAACATTACAACCAATTAATTAACTTGTTAAAGTAAAGAAGCTATGTATGATTACTTCTAATAATGAACTACTCTATATTCTCCAATTGACCTATGCTGGATTTAGTTTGACTAGGTAATGACAAGCTTCATAATTAATTA
>CANYLF010367223.1:0-13667 GCA_948193215.1 Bocquillonia castaneifolia
GCCCAAACGCCAGTCCCCTGAGTGGCGTTGGGCCCTCTTTGTTGCTCTTCGGTGCTGTTTTGCGGAGATTGGTCGTGTATAGTAGATTTCACGTGGAATGTAGCGATGAGGTAAGCTTTTGAACCCTCTTTGGTAATTGTTTAGGTCTATTTATGCATGTAATTGATTAAATAATGTTATTAGTAATCATCTTAGGTCTAAAATGGTAGAAACCCTAGGTTTGTGGTGCTGTTTTGATGTGTTATGTGTTTATATCACTTTTGCATGTAATTTAATTCTAATTAATGGTTGGTAATCCTTAAAATTAACTCTTGTTTGTTATTAGAAACTCACCATTGAATGTATATATGTAAAAGGTAGGTTATAAATTGTTATGTGTTTTTATTGCTTTTGTTAGAAGGAATGAAGGTAGGCATAATACTAGGAGTATTGGTAAAGAATCATGTCTGGGAATTGATAAGTCAGATCCATGAATCTCTGGGGTCAATGCATCCTTCATATTCTTAAGAGGAATTGGGATGTACACCTTGTAAGACATTCCCGATGCCGATTCGGGTGGTGATTACCACTTCAGTCCACAGCTGAACACACAGTGCCGCAGTTGCTAGTCATGGCTCAGGCTCTGAGGCAAAACCTCATTGTCTGCAAGGTGCTTGAATTATTGATATGGTGTGAGAATGATATTGCGAAATGGTTGTGTAAAACATTGTAGTTGATGTGCCAATATGTGTATTATTGGACTTGATTATGTTATTATTAGTGTGATAATTATAAGATGATATGGTTATGAAAGATATTGTAGTTAAGTTACCAATTATGATGTGCTATTGTAATTGTACTTAATTTTGAAGATGGTATGTGGTGGCTATACTGCAATATGATTATTAAGAGAGTCAAGCTTGTTACGCCATTATAACATTATAGTTATAATGCGTCATGATTATTAAGATGATGCAATATAAAATTAGATGATTAAAATAAAAATGACGTTAAAGTAAAGGTTAATATTTGATAATTGTATGTGGTATGGATTATGATTGAAGTTCTAAACTTGTCATGTATTGTAAATTTGTGTGCTATGCCGAGTGTATTTATATACAGTGATAAATCAATATTGAATGGCATATGATGCCAGTTAAATGAGGAAGTATATAAAAAAGTTATAATAATAATATGATAAATTGATTATATTTATATATATGTGCTTATTTTTCTCACTGAGCATCAAGCTCATTATTTTCCTCAATAATACAGTGTTGCAGGAAAATCAAATTGGAAGAGAAGGCTAGATTTGGTAGAGTTTCATGTGACTAGACTCCAGCGATCTTAGAAAAAAATGTTTTTATTATTATTATATTATTTTAAATTTTATTCATTAAAAAGTACTAATAAATTTAATTATATTATAATATTTTTATATATAAATTTATTATATGATAAATTTAATATTTTTAGCGAGTATATATTAAATATATATATAAATGGACGTCACAGGAGGTACTAAAGGGATTAGATGGCTAAAGTGGAATAGAATGTGTAAAAGAAAAAGTGAAGGGGGTATGGGTTTTCATGGTGTTTATAGCTTTAATCTGGCTTTATTGGCTAACCAAGGTTGAAAATTATTAACTCAGGCTAATTGTCTGATGGTGAAGGTCTTTAAGGCAAAGTACATCCCAAATGGCTCTTTTCTAGATGCACAGCCGGGTAACAATCCAAGCTATATGTGGAGGAGTTTTTGGGAGTCACAAGAAGTAATTAGGAAAGGTGCTAGGTGGAGAGTGGGGGATGGAACGCGAATTTGAGTTTGGGAAGATCCCTGGCTTCCAGATGAAGAGGAAGCATTTGTTCTATTGGAAGTCATTCCGGGATTTGAGGAGATGAAAGTGTCAGATTTGTATGCGATGGGATACTCAGCTCATAAATCAACTTTTTACAGACAGGGATAGGGATTTGATTTTAAACATTCCCCTTAGTATTCGTTTTGGGGAGGATAGATGGTTTTGGTCTCTAGATAGGCTGGGTAATTACTCGGTGAAGAGCACTTATTTAATGTTGGAAAAATCATTAGAGGAAGAGGGTAGAGCAGTCCGTTTACCGGCATGGCAGAAATTATGGAGTTCATCTGTGCCGGCGAAGGTAAAAAATTTGACTTGGCGTGCGGGTTGTGACTGTATTCCAATAAAGGTACTGCTGCATCATAGAGGAATGGAGGTGGATAAGTTCTGTTCCCTGTGTTGCTGGTAAGGAGGAAACTATTTTCCATGCTTTCTTTGGATGTGATGCGACCCAATAGATTTGGGAAGATGCAGATGTGCAATGGTTGAGGGGATCGAAATTTTCATTTATGCAATGGTTACAACATCTTTTTGAATCAAAGACAGCAGCTGAAAGAGAAAAGTGCTTGATGGTCTGCTGGGGCATATGGAATCGACGAAATGATACTGAGTGGAATGGGAATTTACAGTCCTCTTTTCAAGTTGTTAATTCGACTATGACTCTGCTGCCACAATGGCAGCATGCTCAGAAACAGTTTGCTGAATGAGCTCTTAATACGAAGGAGCGTTCACGTGATAAAAAATGGGTGGTACCACCTACAAATTGGACAAAAGTTAATGTCGATGCAGCCATTTTCAGAAGTACTCAATCAGTGGGGTTTGGCTGGGTGGAGAGGAATGATAAGGGAGAGCTGTTGGTTACCACTACTCAAAGGGGAGATGGAGTTTTTGACCCAGGAATTGCTGAAGCAATGGTTATTAGGGAAGTGTTAAGTTGGCTTAAAAGTATTAGAAAGGCAAATGTGATAGTGGAGTCAGATGCAGAAATAGTGGTCATAGGTATTAACAGTGGACGTGATTATTGTAATTATTTTGGCATGGTACTTGATGACTGTAAGGATATTCTGTTGTCTTTAGTTGGAGTTTATATTAAGTTTGTGAAGAGATCTGCAATTCGTTGTGCTCGTTCGTTAGCAAGGGCAGTCAGACTCTATGTCTTGGGTGGACAACCCTCCTAGCTTTTTAGCACAAACTTTATAGGAGGATTTGAATGATTAATGATATTGGTTTAAAAAAAAAAGTCGTGCTTAAAAGTGATTTCTAATTATAATCTCATTTGATTTAAATCAGTTTGTGCTATTAATCACTTCTCAATAATTAATCGGATCTAAGCATTGTCTTAATATACATTTTTTTAAGGGGAAAGTATAAATAAGTACCATATTGTTTCATCACTTTTCACTTAGATACCTTATGATTTTTATTTGACAAATAAGGACCTTGTTTTATGTATAATCATTACACTTTTACACCCTCTCAATTAATATCAAGTAATATCGTTAATTGTTTTATAATATAAAATTAATATAATGTAAAATCTAATTATATAATATTGTCTCAAGTGAGCTACCATCATGTTAATCATTAGTAAAGTTTAAACAAATTTTACATTTATTTAAAAATATACTTAATTTATTCTTAATAAAAATATAAATACATATTATTTTAATTTCCTACAAAAATAAAGTGATTGAATGAATATTAAATCACTTAAAAAATAATTTTATCACTTAAATACACATTATCTTCATGATAGATTATGAAAAATTACTCATATTAGTTGAGAGGGTATTAAAGTGTAATAATTATATATACCAGGGTACTTATTTGTCAAAAAAAACCACAAAGTACCTAAGTAAAAAGTGATAAAACCACATGGCACTTATTTGTACTTTCCTTTTTTAATTTGTTTTTCTTGTTAAACATATGAGACTATCAGCCTATCACCGTTAGTGTTAAAAAAATTTTAATCACAAATAAATTTATTACACTTATTTTTGATAGAACTTGATCTCATTATAGAATTATTTCAATAATCTTACTAATTAGATCCCTTCAATTCGTTATTTTAGTAATTTTATTGGTTAGAAAAAGATCCTATTAAATTAGACTGATTTAATAATTTTTTTAATTATAAAAATAATATTAAATCCTGTCGTTATTTTTTTAAATAAAAATATATAAATATTAACCGATGATTAACTAGTTAAACTACAATTTGATCTTAAAACTTGTTTGATTTTTTTTATCTGGTTTTAAGTAAATCAATTATAAAATATATTTCTATGTCATATATATAAAAGAATGCATAATATTTTTTTATTTAGAAGAAAAATGGAGAATGAATCATAAATTTCTCAAAATTAGTTATAATAGTTATTCCACTAAGCTATAAAACAAAAATGTATCATTAGCCTATTGAAGTTTAGTCATTCTCCATATGTGTGTTCTTTTTTAGGAGAAAGGGATAGTGTTAGTAATTTTCTGATCTTTATGTTGAGCCTTATTATAATAATGACCTCTGTATAAGAAATACATCAAACATTTATCAAAAAATAAAAAAAGAAATACATCAAATAATTATAAACCCATTAATTCATGTCCTACTTTCGGCACCTAATCTGAAGTACAATTCTGCACGATTAAGATTAGGGCATTTATCTTTTATCATTCTAATTGTATAGTCATAATTAATTATTTAATTTACACCTTTTTTTTTCATTATTAAATTTTTTCATACAAACTCACATCACTTGCAAAATCCATTGGTACAAATATCAGTTTATTAAGAACTGGGAAGGGTTTTTTTTTTTTTTGGTAATTAACTGGGAAGGTTTTCTTTTTGGTATTTATTTAAATTAACGAGTTATTTTTAGCCATTACCCTAATTACATTTATATTGTACTTATATTTTAATTTATATGTCAAAAGAAAACATAACCTTTTAATTATACTTGGAGTAGTCTATATATCTCAAACTTTCGTTTCACATTAAATTAATTATTATATATCTTCATAACGAGGGTAATAAGATGACCATCTCCCACAATGAATAGGCAAAAGTAATTTATATATTAAAAAGAATACTGAAATTTTTAAATATATCCTGAATTAAAATTTATTTGAATTTGATTCGTAAATTTTACAAGTTGTTCTAAATTCATCTATCCTTCACTATATTATGATTTTTTTTAGATCTTGGTTCAAAACGACGTCGTTTTATGTCATTTTGATAGTAATTTTAAAAGTTAGTTAAATGTGAAATAATTCATAAAATTCATAGATTAAATTCGAATAAATTTTAATTCGTAATATATTTGAGAATTATATTATTCTTTTGGATATATAAATCACCAAACAAGCATGATTTTGTATTTAAATAAAAATGTTTTTAAGAAAAACATTAATATTCGAATCTATAATCATATATTATAAGTAAGACCAACATTTAATCAGTGATCTAATAATGATTTTTTTTGAAATAAAAAGAGTTATTTCATTAAGAATAATAATCAAGTAGTACAACCTGTAACAGACAAATAAATTCTATTGTAATCAAGAAATATATATAGATTATAACATAAACATAGAATTTTCTTCGAAAATTCTTCGATCGTGTTGATGGACCAATTGTAGACAGCTCTTTGACTGCGTTTGGCACATCCGCAAGAACTCAATCCACTCAGTGACCATATTAAGCCATAAATCGACTTTATTGTCATACGAAAAGTCTTTAAATGAGTCCGATCTTCTGAATATCAGATTCAAACTCTCATTCACTTTCATGCTGGAAAACAAACAAATTCTCATAAAGAGAGACAAACAAACTTCCATTAAGGAAGACAAAACAAAAAACAACAAATAAAAATCTAAAACAAACAGATCTAGCGATCTGTATTTTATTCAATAAAAATTAAATTAAAATATAAATATAATGATCCATTGTCGACTTTTGAGTAATCGACGGTTGCCTAACTATAGAACTTTAGAAGAATAAGAGATAAGAGAAAAAGAGAGAACGGCCCCAGGAGTGTGAACTTGATACGACGCCGGCTTAGTGATCTAATAATGATGGTGTAACTTTATATGCAAGCAGGAAATAAAGTAATTAATCTTATATCTCAATTCAATCTCCAATATTGAAGAGCTAAAGTTGCCTTCCCCACCCAATTAGAAAATTTTGAAAAATTAAAGCATTTGCACAGTTGGTTTCAATTATATAATCATTTACAGATGAGTAGAATGTATGGCTATTTATTATCTCTTCTTTGCACGATAAAGGGAAATAAATAAAAATGTAATTGTTGGCAATGAATAAATAGTATATGAAAGGAGCTACTAGGAAGATACATGACCAGATTAATGATGAATTGATGAGTTGTTTCAAGCTTCAAAGCACATGGGGGCAAGATTTTTATAATGCAATAGGGTCGATTATTTTACGCGAAATGGGACTCCAAAAAAGTAAAATAAAAAAAATTAAAACATAGTATAGAGCCGATGAATTGTTTTTGGATGGCAATGGCATATGAGTATAAAGTCAACTGGTTTCATTATCATTTACGATAGCCATTCAATTCATCAGCTGAGATCATCTCCTTTTATAATATCGAATAGAAGAGAAGCTGGCAATCTGTGAAGTAGGTTACTGGTTGCTTTCAGGCAGCTTTTACGTTCTAATTTTTTATGCAATAATTAACCTCCGGAGTCATTCCTATAAGTGTTTAAAATCTGGAATCAAACCCTAGTCTAGCTGAGAAACACAGGAAAAATCCTCTAAAAAACTGGTCTGAATCTATTGAGATTGGATTAATTGGTTCAAACCAGAAATCCGCAAAAAAACTGGTCTGAATCTAATCGAGATTCGATCCTTAGGGGCGTATGGGAATAGTATGCTTCCAAATGGAACTCACTCGACCGGGATTAGTCAGACTTCAAATGGATTCCGGATATCCGGGATAATAACAATTATCAAAAGAAAAAAATTAATCTAGAATGATTAAATTAAAAGGGATGTTAAAAAAAGAAGCAGCAAACAATTTTTACTATTTAATTTTAAAAAAGTTAAAAAGTTGAATCAAAATGGTTAAATTGAAAAGGGTGAAATATGAAATAAATGGGCACAATGTTAAAAATCCATATTACGACACAGATGAGAACCGATCCGATTATATTCAAAATGATTATTGCTAACCAAGTAGATGGTTGGACAGTTCTTTACGGTTTGTTATTACTTTTTATTAGCAACAGTTTGTTATTACTTTTTGTTAGCAACTTGAGATGTTTTGCACAAACTAACCGATACAGGAACCAATTTGATCACCGGTTCAAAACCCAATCCAGTTTCAAAAACATTCGTTTAAACACAGCAGAGCCATGCCATATAATATTCGAATCCCTTGATAATATGAATTTGTCTTTTACTACCAAATAGAGTCTTTCGAAGAGAGTCAACTATTTAAAAGTCTCAGTGCGGCTAAGTTATGTGGGATTAAAAATGCAAGAGTTTGTTAATTTTGTCTCCTTCCATCACCTGAAACCATCAAAATGGCCCAATGTAAAAATGTAGTAGTAAAAAACTGAACCATGGAGATTGATCTAGTAAACTTTTATACTAACGTGGCAAAAATCAGGAGTAGGATACATTGAATTGGAAAAAGAAGAAAGCAGCATATGATTATTATTCGAAAGCAAATTGACATTACATTGTTACAGTACAGTACATTTGACAGTCACAGTCATCTCTAATTTCTTGACCCTCGGCTCTCATTGCTGTCCGAACCAAATCTACTTTGTCTACTACCCTTTATATATATATGTGTGTGTGTGTGTGACCACAAAGAAGCTTTTATTACTAATTTACTAGTATATATCTGGGGCTTCTTATCCTTCACATTTCCCCCAACAAAGTAGTAGTAGTTTTAATAGCTTGAAATAAGAAGCTTGGATGCTCTCATCTTTGGTGATGAACAGCCCACCAATTTCTGTCCTGAGCTATAAAGTTCTCGTAATTCGCCATCTTTGACGCTTTACAAGTCATTGAAGCTTGTCTTCTTCTTCAGCCTTGTATTTATATATATATATAAATACATCCATCTTAGTTACCTGCACTTTGATCTTGCATTTTTATCGGTCTCGAATCTCTTCTAAAAGTTTTTTATTTTTCGAACTGAACCGGCCCCTTCTAAAAGTTGACCTTAAGATACCAAACTATGTAAGATTGTGATTTATCAGAGATCAACTGTTTCTCAATGGCAGATTCATGGTGCAATATTAATATTCACCTTCTTAGCATTTGAGTTCTACTTCTACCCGACAGAAAAAAGAAGACATTAATTAATATTTCGCTTTAAATAGTTAGTTCCTGAGCTTTCATTTTGATATATATATATATATATATATAATCATGGAGGAGACGTTCGTCCCTCTCCGTGGAATCAAGAACGATCTTCAGGGAAGGTTAGCCTGTTACAAGCAGGACTGGACTGGTGGAATTAGAGCTGGATTCAGGTACGTATATATGATCAACACTACATTCTTTTCTTCTTTTAGGCCAAACTCTATTTATGGGTGAGTTTAATTTGTTTTAATATGCTAATATATATAATATATAGTCATTCAAACATATACTTTTTTTTTTTTGGTTGGTTTACAGGATTCTGGCTCCCACCACCTACATATTCTTTGCTTCAGCGATTCCAGTCATTTCATTTGGGGAACAACTTGAGAGAAATACTGGTACATATCATCTGACATCTCCTGTTTACAGGAAATATTTTACATGCGTTGAATTTCTTCTTTACTAAAGAATTGATGTTACAGGATAAAAATATCACGCTCTCATACTTTTTTTTTTCCCTCTCTGTCCTGACCCAGTAGTTATTATTATTATTAATATTATTATGAAAGTGGGGAAGAAAAAGGCACGATTTTTGTGTGTACTGTAAGAAATTTTAACACGTGAAACTTGTATCCTTGCAGATGGAGTTTTGACAGCAGTTCAAACCTTGGCATCAACAGCAGTATGTGGGATCATACACTCCATAATTGGAGGTCAACCTCTACTGATTTTAGGAGTCGCAGAGCCTACTGTCATTATGTACACATTTATGTTCAACTTCGTCAAGGAGAGACCTGATTTGGGCAGGAATTTGTTTCTAGCATGGACTGGCTGGTGAGTTGATCGATAAACATACTTTTTTTTCTTCTAGTGCAATTCTGTTTCATGATGTTTGACCAAAAAATGGTCATTTCATTTGATGTTGTAGGGTTTGTGTTTGGACAGCACTCCTGCTGTTCTTGCTGGCAATTCTAGGAGCCTGTTCAATCATCAATAGGTTTACCCGTGTGGCAGGAGAGTTGTTTGGTCTGCTTATAGCAATGCTTTTCATGCAGCAAGCTATTAAGGTAAGAGTATTGGAATGCTTTTAATCGAATTCCCTGTAATTAATTATAACCTCGCCCTGATTTACTGAGCCTGTCATTGCAGGGACTTGTGGATGAATTCCGAATTCCAAAAAGAGAAGACCCAAAACTGGTAGAGTTTATACCATCTTGGAGGTTTGCAAATGGAATGTTTGCTATTGTTCTGTCTTTTGGCCTGCTGCTCACTGCAATAAGAAGCAGAAAGGCAAGATCATGGAGATATGGGACCGGTATGTAGCAAAGTTTCTTAAAAGTTTCATAATCCCTACTGTTGCTAAATGAGTTGGCATTATTTCATTTGGTTAAAATATATATATAGAAATAAACTTATAAGTAGTTAATTTTTTTTAATTTCCAGGTTCACTTAGAAGCTTGATAGCAGACTATGGTGTGCCCCTCATGGTACTGGTGTGGACAGGTGTTTCCTACATCCCATCTGGAAGTGTTCCAAAAGGGATTCCTCGCCGCCTTTTCAGCCCCAATCCGTGGTCCCCTGGCGCTTATGATAACTGGACCGTCATTCAGGCATGCATGTTCCTTTTCACATTTTTTTTAACTTTATACTAATTTACTTTTCATCTGAATCTGATTATTAATTACCAATTTTCTACTCACCAGGACATGCTCAAGGTTCCAGTTTTCTACATTATCGGAGCTTTTATTCCTGCAACAATGATTGCAGTGCTTTACTACTTTGATCACAGTGTAGCTTCTCAACTTGCTCAACAGAAAGAGTTCAATTTGAGAAAGCCACCTTCTTATCACTATGACCTGCTCCTTTTGGGGTTCTTGGTACTTTTTCTTCATTAATTTAATTCTTGCTTAAACATTTTTCTGCACTTTTTTTGTCTCTTAAAATTAGACATTCATCTCTTCAGACTTTAATGTGTGGGCTTGTTGGAATTCCTCCCTCAAATGGAGTCATCCCACAATCTCCAATGCATACAAAGAGTTTAGCCACTCTTAAGTATCAGGTACATTTTGGATTATCATCAGTTATCGTTATTCAAATATCTGAATCTTCTATTTCTAAGAATTTCACCTTCTCATGACATCCATCCAGTTACTTCGTAATCGACTCGTTTCAACTGCGCGCCAAAGCTTAAGAAAGAACGCTAGCTTGGGACAATTGTATGGAAATATGCAAGAAGCTTATAAGCAAATGCAGACCCCACTGATGTACCAACAGCCCTCTCAAGTATGTTGAATTACAACCTAATCCTGGTTGAATTAATTATCTGGAATATTATGCAAGTAAATTGGAAGTAACAAAAAACTTAAGCAGGGTCTTAGAGAATTTAAAGAATCAACCATCCAAGCAGCTTCCTGTACTGGGCATATCGATGCCCCGGTTGATGAGACAGTATTCGACATAGAGAAGGAGATAGATGAGCTGTTGCCTGTTGAGGTGAAAGAACAACGTGTCAGTAACCTGCTTCAAGCTACAATGGTTGGAGGATGTGTGGCAGCCATGCCTTTCCTTAAAAAGATCCCAACTTCAGTCCTCTGGGGTTACTTTGCTTTCATGGCTATTGAAAGTTTGCCTGGAAACCAATTCTGGGAAAGAATTTTACTCCTCTTCACTACACCAAGCAGAAGATTCAAGTATTCACTTCAAAATCCATTTCTTTCATTTAATTTTTTTACTTTAAATCTCTGCTCTTATCTCTTTTTTTTTCTCTCTCTCTAATTTCTTGCAGAGTTCTTGAGGAGTACCATGCCACTTTTGTAGAAACAGTTCCTTTCAAGACAATTGCAATATTTACAATATTCCAAACAATTTATTTGCTGATATGTTTTGGTCTAACTTGGATACCAATAGCGGGTGTCATGTTTCCGTTAATGATCATGCTTTTAGTTCCAGTAAGACAATACGTACTTCCAAAATTCTTCAAAGGACCACATCTTCAGGACTTAGATGCAGCAGAATATGAAGAAGCACCTGCATTACCTTACAATCTTGCAACAGTAAGATAATGGATTTCTTATCCAAATTAAATATATAATAATCCATTTAGTATAATAAATTTCTTTCACTTGACTGACGCATAGCATATATATTCATAAATAAAATTTTCTGGGTTGTAGGAGTCAGAGATAGGATCAGGAGCTGTTCAGGCAGGAGATGGGGAGATATTAGACGAGGTTATAACTCGAAGCCGAGGAGAATTCAGGCATGTGAGCAGTCCTAAAATAACAAGCTCAACTGGAACAACACCTGGGAATGGGAATGATCAAAAAAGCCCTCGTTTCTCTTGCACATATAGTCCGAGAGTAAGTGAACTAAGACGGGAGAAAAGTCCCAAGGCTAATAAGAGTCCTAGAACTCCAGAAATCGGAATGTCAAAGCTAGGGAAGAGCCCTCCAGGTTCTGCACAGGTTTAGTGCAGAAATTAATTAGTTTCAGTACGACTGTTATTAATTAATTATGTTTAGGTAAATTCGATTTTGGTTTGCTTGCTTAATTTGCGTATGTTCGTTGTTTTGGGTTGGAATGTAAAATCTGGGTTCTTTAATGCTCTTATATAGATATATCCTTTAATGTATATTGTTCATTTTCAGAGTAATTTGTTTATATTTCCCTAATCAAAGCCAGGTGCTTTTCTTTACAATAATTAAACATATAATTAATAATTCAATATTTCCATGCCAATTCCATATTTTGCTCTCCTTTTGAAAGAATTAAAGAGAAGATATGATGAACGTAACTTGAAACATCCATGGAATAATTATAAACTGGTGCAATGTGAGATGTTATCATGGCCTATTTGAACACAGGCATAACATTTTTTTGGGATATAGGCATATATAGCTGCCAACCAGAAGGATTTTCAGTAACCCAAATAAATACACAGTAAAACCTCCATAGTAATACTCTATACAGTAATAAATTCTATATAAGAATAAAATATCTCGATACCAATTTGGGTTAGTTATAAATAGGAATAACCTTTATATTGTAATAAATTATACATTTTTCAAGTCCCATTTTAATAAAAAAAAAAGTACCTTCATTCATAAAGGAATATATATATATGTATAATTTTATTTAGAATAAAATATCTATATAAATTTGTTTAGTACAAGGATTTTTTAGAGTAATCAAAATATTCTTAAATTTTTTAGTGTCGAATAATTCATTCGTCCTTTTATTGTAATCAAAATATCTAAAAGAAAAGTTCTAAATTTTAAATTAACCTTTTAAATAACCATATTACCACGTGAATTGATACTACTTATGTGATTAAGGGTGAAGGTCTCAAGTTCAAGACTCACCCATACCAAATTATATATATATATATATATATATATATATATATATATATATATATATAAAGAAAAACTATATTACCATTTAATAGAGGTAAAAATATATATTTTTCTAATTATATATTATAATTTTAAATATTTTAAAAATAAATTTGTTTAAAATATTATATATTTTCTTTATAGTAATAAAGTTTATAGGGTTTCAATAATATGAATGTATAGAGGCTTTACATATAACAGAAACTCTCCCTCCGTCATTTAATTGCCTTGAAAAACATTGATGGATCAAGAGATGAATGTGAAAAACCCCATCTTAAAATGACAACACATTTTCTGTTAGTTTTTATGAATCCATATTTAGGGTCCATTTCGTTACAATTTCAGAATCGAAATCGGAATCGGAATAAGGAGGAATTAATTGGGAAGGGAATGAAAAAATTGATAAGTTGTTTGGTTAATAAACAATAGGAAAGAGAATGAAAATTTTTTAGTAGTATTTTTAATTATTTATTATATTAACATATTCTAATTATTATTATTTTAATTATTTATATGTTTTATTAGTGAATTATAAATATTACATCTGATTTTTATTAGTTTGACTCATTACTAAGGGTTTAGTTTGATTTTCATGGAAATCGAGAACTCATTCCCTAGGCATAGAGAGGAATGGATGATTCCTATTAAGGGGGTAATCTCATTCTCATTCCCTCCTTAATTTGGTTTAACCAAACACCAAAAATGGGAATGTTCCATTCTCATTCCCATTCCCCCTTAATTTTTACCGTACCAAATCACCCCTTACATGATTAAATTTCACGGTTTTAAAAATAATGAAGTTTCCTTAGAAGTAACTGTAATGAATTTAACATGAGCCTTAAATTTATATATTTTAATAACTAAATATATTTTTACTCCAATAAAATATTTTCTCAAAAGTTGAGTTTTTTTTCCCAGTCAAAAGAAAAACAAAGTTCAAGTATAATAACCTTCCTCAAATGTTCATTTTGGAAATTTAGAACTAGTGTAAGAAAATTGCTACCACATATTCATTAATATATAAACACTATATATTATCTACATTTTTCAATAATTATTTTTTAAGGTTATGAATCAGGTTTAAAAAGTCACTAAATA
>CANYLF010367260.1:0-12443 GCA_948193215.1 Bocquillonia castaneifolia
ATTTTTTATTTTATAAATATTAATTTAAAATATTTTTATTATAAATTATTCTTAAAAAGTAATATTTATAATATAATACATATAAATTATAATTTAAATATAAAATTTATAAGTATAAGTATAATAATAACTTTTTTAATAGTTAAAATGTTTATTATTTAAATATATATTGATAAATTCATTTTTACTTCTAAAATTGATATATAGATTATAAATGCTATTGATTTATTTCAATACTTTGTTTATAAATATATATCTTAAATGAAAACTTAAACGAGCTTATTTACGAGCTTTTAAACGAACAAGCTCACAAACTCCTTATTGAGTTGTTCACGAACATAAACGAGCCGAACATCTTAGTGTTCAAGCTCGGCTCGTTTAACTAAACGAATAAAAAATTGAGCTCGAGCTCGGCTCGTTTAGTTCACGAACGAGCTCGAGCCAAACACCGAGCTGCTCATGAGCGGTTCGATTCATTTACAGAATAGGATGCTAGCTACTGCTTCTAATTTTGAAGACGAAGGTTTCTTAGTTCAGAAAGATTAGTTTATTAGGTTTTACCGTTTTAATGAGTTATAGGCAAGTCAAATGTACTCTTGCAAAGTTGATATGTAGGTAAAAGGTTCACAATTTAAATAGTTAGGATTAAAAGCTTCAAGATCTAATTTGATCTATGGTCAAAATCAAAAGGGACAAATTGTCCCAGGTACATACTAGAAGCCCTCTTAATTTAATAGTTAAAAATAAAGTAAACAAGGTAGAAGTAAGAAGTTAGGCTTCTGTTCAAAAAAAAAAAAAAAAAGAGTTAGGCTCAAAATTAATACGACCACAAACCACTTTTCTTCTCCTCCAACGTGTCACACATTCCTTGGAATCCCACTCTAAAACATTCACACACTTCTTTTTCCCGAGAAACAAACACGAAACTAACAGAGAAAAGAGGGGGAAAAAAACAGAACTCAGATCTCACAAGTCTCTAATCAAACGAAATGGGGCTTCATCCACCTCTAAAGGCAGTAACTTTAACGCATGTGAGGTACCAGAGAGGGGATCGATTAGGGCATTTTCTGGCATGGATATCGCTAGTGCCAGTGTTCATATCTCTGGGTGGATTCGTTTGCCATTTCATCTTCCGTCGTGAATTACAAGGCATGTTTTTCGCTTTAGGACTCCTAATATCTCAGTTCATTAGTGAATTGATCAAGAAATCAGTTCAACAAGCAAGACCAGAAACATGCATACTTCTTGAGATGTGTGATTCTCATGGATGGCCTTCGAGTCATTCACAATATATGTTCTTTTTTGCTGCTTATTTTACCCTTTTAACCTTTAGAGGGATTGGATTAACCGAGGTTAAAAATAAATGGGCTGTTTGTTTTTTGCCATGGTCATTGGCTGTTTTGACTATGTATTCCAGGGTTTATCTGGGTTACCATTCTATTCCTCAGGTTTTTGCTGGGGCTATTTTGGGTACTTTTGTTGGTTCTCTCTGGTTTTGGTTTGTCAATTTTAAGCTTTTTTATTTTTTCCCTCTCATTGAAGAGAGTACCTTTGGAAGGATGTTTTATGTTAAGGATACTTCTCATATTAAGAATGTGTTGGAATTTGAGTATGAGAATGCAAAAAGAGCTAGAAAGGAGATGGCTTCCAAGGATAAGTGATGGGTATGTTTCAAAATTTGATCTTTAAATTTCCATTTAATTTGTTTTGTTAAAGGTTAAACATTTGATCTCTATTGTAGCTTTTAGCTTCATATGTGCAATCTAAATTTTGTTGAATTATGGATGGTAGCTACACAATTGAAGCAAGTTGTGTATAATTGAGTTGCATAAGCTGCTAGAGTATGAACTAGTTTATGATTGGAGTTTTATCAAGTATATAGAGTGCACACTATTAGTCTTCACCTTATGTAACGCAGAATACAAAATTTGTGCGTGAGATAATCTGTACATTGATAAAACACCATTATTTTGTTGATCACAGTTCAGGTATCTTGATGCACACAGTTACTGTTCATGTAATGAGAATGCCATGTTTAGTTATCCAACACCTTTTGAGATATGTAGAAATATAGTTTTCTCTCAATGATTAGTACTATTTAACAACACAAGTTGGTTTTCAAATATCTGTCATAAAAGTTTTTGTCATCAGTCTCTTCATTTTAGCTTTCTTACCATATGCTTATTTTGTTGTGTACCACCGGTTGGTTTCCTGCCTTGTGCTTACTTGCTTGTTTTTAGTAAATGAGGTTATAATTGTACTTTTAGTGACATTTGAAACCGTCGTGAAGTTTCCCTTGGAGGAGTTAGTTGCCCAATAATGTGGACATACTCAGTTGGAAACATCTTAAAGAAGGAATTAGCATTTGAAACTAAATTTGAGGAAACCTTATAACAACAGAATGATTTCTCATGTAATTCCGTACTGAATTTAGTTGTACTTGCACAAAATTTAGGGCTGCCTTTATATGGCATTTGCTTGATTTAAACTGAATGGGAGTACTTTATAATTCGGAAGAGAATCTTAAATCAGTATAATACGAGATGCCCTTATATGGTATTTGCTTGAGTTAAAGTGAATAGGAATACTTCATAATTCGGAACAGAGTCTTATATCAGTAGAATTACTGCTTACTTGATTTGAACTGATAAAGAAACCACTTTATATTGTTGGATGATGCTGTTGGAGGTTCAGTGAATATTGATTCTATCATATGCATCTTTGAGAAAGAAATTGATGCTGTAGTTATGGTGCATCTGAGAACAGTTCATATGAGATCCGGATAGGCATAACACAAACATGCAAGCTACTGATTAGCAAACTTCCAGGATATTATAATAACACATCTCCAGGGTTGTTGAGAAAGGCAAAGTGTGTTTGTTGGAATATGCCATGTAATGGTGTCGGTAATGAGGAATAGAGAAATTAACATATTCATGAATCAACATAGTTTGCCTTTTTCTTTCTGTTTGCTTTCTCTATCTCATGAAAGTGAATTTTTGCCGTTTTTCCTCTTTGTCAGTTAATGCCTTTGATATTTAGGGCAACTTCTGCATTCTCATGTAGAAATCGGTTTTCCATTTTACAGGGCCAACAGCTCGAAAGTTGCTGTTCAGGATCTCATTTACTTTATGTTTGCTTGTGGGGATGACACATTGAAGCAAGTATGAGTCTTGCTCATATCTTTTCATTTTAAGAAGACAGATGGAAGCTAGTCAGAGGGGCTATTTCTAAGGTTTATAGTCTTACAATAGCAATTGAGTGTAGATTTATCATATTTGGTGAATCTCTACATAATTGAAAGATGTTACAAGAAACACAAGTCCTTATAGATGATTCAGATTTAGAAACTTGAGATGTTACCTGTTTCTAAGTGGTGAGATAAATACTGCTTATTTATGCTTTTAATAATATTTTAGATGCTTCTTAAACTCTTGGAAAGTTTTAAGTAGATGTTTGCATGCTATTGCAATGATTTGGGGTTATTGAATTTGATGCCTGCAACAAAAGACGTTATTATTCCCTTTTCTATGCTACGTTCCATTGCTGACTTCCTAGAGTAGGGCCAATTTGCTTGAAAACTAGAGTGATTGCATTCTATGAGTTCCCAAACCTGCTGCAATTTTTAATGATTGAATTTCATGCATTAGATACATATAAATTTGTGGAAGCAAGGCATTTTGAAATGCAAATGTTACTATGCAGATGCAATTAGTGAAAGAAAGAGACAGAGCTGGTAAAAGTAATTGAAGAAATCTGTAGGTTAAATAAGAATTAGGATAATGAAGTCAGATTACCAAGTAAACTTTTTAGTTGAAAATTAGGAGGTTTGAAAATGAAGGCGCTTCATTGTCTTTTTATTACTATAGATATATGTATTCAAATATTGTATACGTTACCTCCGAGACTAGGAAATGATCTCTCCATTTCAAAACTTTTGATTTAAAAACAAATAGTAATGTACAATTTTGGTTTAACACAAGCTATTAGTTAATCCCTAATAATTTTGCCTAATGCCCCCTGATTTATCAGAGTGCAATTTATAAATAGATAAAAACAGATGATTTCAATTAAAGTTTAGATCAAGTTGTAAGAGTTCCAATACTAGCATTGAAATCAAACCTATAATTAGGTAGTAAGTAATTTGTTTTCGAAATTAAAACCGAAAACATAAACCGTATAGAAGGTAAGATGATTGTGGTTTTGAAAATAAAACCGAAAAAACAATCCGTACAGATAAGACACATACACGCTTCAAAAACTACTTATTTGGAAGTGAATAATATTTTTCTTTTGAAATAGGTCTAGTAAATAATTTAGAAGGTGCAATTTAGTGAATACAGATTTTAACACCCGAGTGGCAAGAAAATTCTTTAATGAAAATGAATACAGCACAATTTGGCTTTGATGGCATACCAAACTTCTTTATTTTTTTTTTTAGGAAAGACGAGTAGATTTGGTAATAAGCTGTTGGATTTGGACAAAGAAAACAGAGGGGTGGGCTGTCTTAAGTTGGGGATGAATTTGATTTGATTTAGTGGAAAATTAAAAATCAGTTTAATTAGAAAACCAAAAAAGGAGAAAATTGAAAAAAATGGAAACAAGCGGGAACCATGTGACTGTAAGGCACACAGTGACCAAACACCAAAACCATAAGAATATCCAAATTTGGAAGTCCCTAAACAAACACAACTCAACCCTTTTTGTTGCTCTCGATGTTTTCATCATCGTCAACTCTACCCCATTAATCACTCTCTTTCTCTGTCGTTTGATTTAAATTAATTATTAAAAAAAAGCAAAAAATGTGGCAACTTCTTGTAGCTGCAGCAATAGCAGGATCTACTGGTTTCATAGCCAAACACTTCCTCAACAGCCACCCTCACTGCGATCACTCCACAGATGATGACCAAAACCCTATTCAAGACGATACTAATTCAAAAGATGGAATCTTTCGGTTCTCCAGTTCTTCTTCCACTACTACTTGTAGTGGTAAGAAACATAAGAGTTCCAAGAAGAAATCTCCCATTAAAGGCCGTAGATTGAATTTTAGTACTGAAATTCATAATGACAATCAGAGATCTACCGCTTCCCAACGCAGATTTGCTGTTTCTTTAAAGAAGAGGAGAACTGCCAAGCCTACGCCTTCTAAATGCTCTTCTAAAAATGGTTTCTTTTTCCTTCTTTCTTTCTCATTTTATTTTGCTTTTCATCTTCTATGTGATGTGATGCATTGTAATTTCATAGCTATTAAAGGGCTCTCACTTCTCCGCAATTAAGTGCATGTTTAGCTGTAAAGATTGATTTTTTTTTTTTTTTTAATTCTGAACCATGTGATTATGTTCAGTGTTCCCTGGTTGTTGTAATCCTTACTTAACTTGGATATTTTTTTTTTTTTTTTGTAAATTCTGATTTGGGTATTTTTAAATTTGCGTAATTTTCTATTACAGAGAGTACTTTGTTTGGTTGGGGGCTTGGTGTTGGAATTATGTATATGATGTCAGCTGGGAAAACTGAGATCAGTAAGCTAAGTAATGCTATGGATGAGACTTCAAAAGCTGTTCAAGAGTTAAAAACTGAGCTCTACAAAAGAAAATCTGCTCAACTTGCAGCTACCCACCAACATGTAAGCTGCAAGCATATTAAACAAATGCTAAGTGATTCAGGAACCGGGTATACAGACCCTAAAGATATCAAACTCTCTGGAGTTTCAATTATTGATGATGTTGAATGCCTCAGTAGTGTTCTCACTGATGAGCCAGATACACGTGTTCTGGAAATGGATCAACTGGAAGCAGACCTTGCTTCTGAATTACAAAAACTTCCGTGGTCTGATATTGAAACTTCTGGGTCTGAAGAAGTAGGGCCAAATATGGGCAAGGTAAGCCTTCTCTGATGAATCTTAGTTTTCAGTATATATTTACTTACAACTAAAAGGTTGGTCTTTCTGTTGATGCATTTTATATACCTACTAGCTGTAAGTGGTTTTATAGAAGTTTTGTCCATTGTATTCACATGTATTCCATGTCAACCTTCAGTGGCAAGTTGAAGACAATAGTCCCCCTTGGTTGCAGGCAAGTATTAGTTGTCAGGTTTTTTTCCCAGCAATGCCTGCTCAGTTTTGACAATTCTTGTTAAGGCAGATTGGGGCTTTTTCATTCATGATGATCTCATTATGTGATCTGTATGTGTAGAAAATCAAAATAGAAGTCCAACTTAGCATTCTTGCTTCAGGTTTTGTAATGTGATTGCTTTCTGTGCATTTAGAAAATGTATTATTTCATTTGCTAGAGTGATTGTTTCTATCGATCTGGATTCTGGACTAGCAGTTTGTGCTGGTGCAGTTACAGTTTATAATTAAACGGCCTTCAACCTGCTTCACAAGATAAACTGCAACCTCAAGCGACAAAAGAATGTTAGATGTAGTTGATCACTGCATGTTTTTGAGTCATACTGAACAGAAAACTGAACCCTATCTATGTGATTGAACAACGAGTAATGCAGATTTTTGACCGGAAAACTGTCGTGCAGAATGAGGTTTTGACTGGTGGGGTTCTTGCACTGGAAGAGCAAAGCGATGTTTCTTACCAATGCCAGGGAGTCAAGCCATCTGAATTGGATCAGAAACTGTGCCGTTTGCTCATTGAACAACAGGAAAACCAAATTGAGGACCTGGAATCTGAATTACATGTGGCCCAGTCCAAACTCGGTGAGAAAGAAGCTGAACTCCAAGCACTGAAGGACTGTGTAAGACGACTGACTGAATTCTCACTGTCAACTGTAGAAGGCAAGTTTTCTTCCTCAAATTCAAGCTTGTATGCTTATAATATCATAGAAAGAAAGAAAATTGTATCAATTAGATGCTTCAGTTTGCTGTTGTTTGCATTAGCTAGTATTATGAAATGCTAACAATAAGGCTTGTCATGTGAAATCCCAATTTCTCAAAACCTTAGCACTGTTTCTCAGATGATGCAGATGATCAACCTGAGAGACAAATAGAGCAACGCTGCATCAGTGAATGGGATAGCAATAGCAACATTGAATCTGGATCCGAGTCAAGAAGATCATTTGTTGGAGCTAAAAGACCTATTGACTCTGCACAATGAGATTAACAATTCAATCATCAATATCATGTATGATGTGCTATGTCAATGTGTAAGTATATGATGCTATCTCTGTTCATATGTGGGTAGGAAGGTAATTTACTTGGCAGCCATCATAGGATGCTGTGACATTTTAGAGCCATGGCATGGTGCGCCACACTAATCAAAATAATGTTTCTTACATTTCATGCACACTGCTCTTCTGAGCGTTAACTTGAGACCTTCCCTCGCCTTGTAGTATTTAATATGTCAGGATTTTAACTTCATGCAACATTTTTATTAGTTGTATAATTTTCGTTCTGGAGATTTTTAACTCTTAGATTCACTCCTAGTTTTGCTGTTAAAAAATAAAAATAGAATTTATTTTTGCCTAGTGTCTAGAGCTAAACTATTATTTACTATAAAGTGATTCTTGATTGACTTGCATACCCGCCCTGCTTAGTGCTTCCTTCAAGGTCGGTCACTTTTTGAGTGCCAGAAAGGAGGCTGGAGGCCTGAAATAATAGTTGACTTTTAGCTCTCTTTGTTGAGAAATGTTATTACGAATTTATCCACATTCACATTCAGGATTGTATTAATAAGATCATTCATGTGAAGAAAAGAAAAGGGTAACATAGGAAGGGCATGAATTTAGGGGAATTCATTGTGGTTGGTGGTTGCTTGTGGGGGACAGATTATAAGAATGGTGGAGCCATGGTAGGGTATGCAAGGATTACCTCTGTTGATACGTTGAGGATGGAGATGACTCTATTTCATGTCTTTTTCTTACAGTGAAATTTCCAATCTTTTTCCTCATTGACAGAAGAGAAGAAGAACCACTCCCATTTCAAATTTGTGGGCACCCTGTGTTTTTTAGGTGGTGGTTAGAGCTTGGAGGGCACTAATAAAGCCCCTATTCTTCGTCGGTTAGATTTAGATAGCTCCAAAGAGTTTAAACTGTTTGATAAGTCCTATAGCTAAGACAAACTAACTGGTTAAGAGAATTGAAACAACACTCTGTACTTAAAAAAGTGGTCCCTTTCTGCTCAAGCACCTTTCATCATCCCTCAATTATTCCATGTAGTGCACAATATATGAGCACGGTTAAAAAAAAAAAAAATGCTAACATCAATTACTAACTGAGCAGTCCAATAACGGAACACAATGTAGTAGTGGTTGCATTTTTATGGAATAGTAAGTTTAATTTTATTTCTCAAATTTTTTCTTCAAATGAAAATGCAAATTCGTGATTAAATAAAAATGGAAATCAAATGGCTAGGTTATTGTGTTGTAATATGTATGGTTGGAGTGGTGACTTGCTTTCAATCATTAGGCGGACAATTATTAAGCTGGTATATAATGCAATCTCTGTTGAGAATGTTTTGTTTCTATCCGCTAAGACCAATGATCTGAAAACATACTACGTACGCAACCTTAAAGTTGGATAATCTTAGCATTTGTCAATTGAACAAGGGCCCCATAGGCCATAGTCAGCCACTGTTTACTTCCCCTTTTAAAATGATGGACGAGTCCTAAATTAAGTAAACAGAAAAACAAACCCAACTAACAATTGTGAATCAAAATCTTTCTATTCTACAAGAAGAAAATATAGAGGTCACAGAGACGCTCTTCCTTGGTGAAGTCTTAAGCATAAGCAAAGGATCATCATTGGTTTGTCCTTTCTCCCTATATTATAATTAAATGAATGCTCATTGATTCACAAATATAGACTTAGTTTGTTGAGCAGTGGTTAATCAACCGTTAATCATGGATGCTTGACTGCACAACCTCTTTCTTTCTCTACCTAGTGATGACTTGAGTTGCATGGCCAATCTCAACTATAGCTCCAATAGCACCAAACTTTTAATACATAATATGCACTTTATTGTTACCACATATGCTATGAAATCATAATTAGGAGAATTCTTTCATCATATAAATGTATAGACCATGTAATACTGTGAGAATAATGCATAAAACTCGTATGAATTATCTATATTCTTGTATGAGTTATTATCACACTGATCTATAAACTCTTCTCCTATGAGTTATTTTCAATTTCATAGTGATATATGAACAGTAGTGCATACAAAAAAAAAAAAAATCCCCATAATTATCTCTCTCAAGAAAATAAATACAGGTGCATATCATAGGAGAGACCGGCCTTGAAGGCAAAAGCCAAATAGAACCCCTAGAACCTTGAAATAGAAAATTCTTTTAGTCAGATTCACCCATCCGTGCAAAGACATAAATAAATAATACTACTACAAGTATAATATCAAAAGGAAGAAATACAAAAAAATAATAAAAACTCCCAACTCATAATAAGTAAACCAAAATAATAATAATAATAACTAAAATATATATATAAATATCACCAGAAAACCAACTTTATTGACCACCACCACTATATCCTCTATTTCTCCTCATTTTACCACCTTCAAGAATGCCCGAACCCAAAACGATAACTCTCACATCTCTTTCTCTCTATAACAAATAAAAACAGAGCAAACAGACAATAACCCTAAATAACTCTGATACAAATATAGAGAAATAATAAAAGAAAATAAAGGCTAAAGACAGAGACTTTATTGAAGAAAATGAAGCTATCTACAAAGCCCATATCAAGTCCGGGTCGGGCAGAGAAGTATCCACCGCCATTGATGAGGTTTTTGAGAAGCAATGTTGGGAGCAGAAGCAGAGGAAGGTCACGTTCGAGTCCTATGTTCGTTAGAAAAAAGAACGCAGCTTTTGAAACTCAAGAACCCACTTCTCCTAAAGTTACTTGCATGGGTCAAGTTAGAGTCAAGCGTTCTAAACAACCCAATAAGAACCGAACCGGAACCGGTAAAACCAAACGCCGACACTGTAGTGAATGGTTCAAGAACGCCTTGTTTTGCCGCCATTTTAGCAAGAAATTACTCAAGCCTAAATGTCCGAGACCCTCTTGGCGTAAATGGGTATTGTTCTTTCATGTTGGTTGTAAAAGAAAAAGTAAAATTAGAGAAGACCATCAAAAGATTGAACCAAAATTTAGTAACAGAAATCAAGTTTTAGATCAAGAAAGTGAACCAGGACAACAAGAAGAAGAAGATGATGAAGAAGAAAATGAAGCCAAAGTTTATGCTTCCACAGGTGTTACACCACCAAAGAATGCTCTGTTATTGACAAGAAGTAGATCTGCACCTTATAGATCTTCATCTTTAGCTTGTAGATTTTGGGGGTCGCCTTTAAGTAATGAAGGAACAGAGCAAAAACAGAGCACAGAGCGAGAAAACACAGAAGAGGAAGTAGATGATGATGATGAAGAAGATACTTCAGCATCAAAAAGGGAGCTTCTTTGTAGAGAATCAATTCAAGAATCAAGATTAGATCAAGAACCTGAAGAAAAGATTAGTTTTTTAAAAGAATTGGAAGGTCCAATTAGTTCAATCAAAGAAACAATTTCAAAAGTTGAAGAATTTAAAACAGAGGAAGATGGTACAACAACAACTACTACTACTGCTTCTACTGTACATCCTTTAATACTCACAAGGTGTAAATCAGAACCAGCAAGAACACGAGAGAGGCTTGACCCAGATATTAGTTTCTGGAAGAAAAGAAGGTTGGGTTTCACTTGATTAATTAATTGCTCAATTAGTCCCTTTTTGTTCATTTTCTTTACTTTTTTTTTTATTATTTCTATTACCTTTTGTTTCTTCTATATTTTTTTGGCAACTCTATTGAATATAGTTTCTGAAAGTATAATTACTACTATCATTTCTTTTCTTTTTTTTTTATTGATGACATCATTTTATATCTGAGGCTGTAAGAGAGAATCTCTTTGGCGCTCTGCCATTACTAAATATACATATATGAGGGGAAGGAAAAAAGCTGAATTGGTAGTACAAAAAGAAGATGAATCAATGAAATTTTGTTGTTAATGGTGCATGGTTTTGTATGTCCATTTTTTGCTTTAATATTGCTCTGCCACTGCTCATGGGCAGCTGTTTTTGTTGTTTTGTTATAGTAATTTTTTTATAAAAAAATTTATTGTATATGTTATTTTGGCAATCTCTCATGGTCTGCTACTGTTTCATATTTTCTTTGATGCTTTTTTTTTTAAAATTGATTTATTGGCTACACAAGAAAATGGGTGGTTTTGATTAATGTAATCACCATTGGATGCTCTGAACAACTTTTTATATATCTTGATAGGAAGATTATAATAATATTTTCTTGATCAGGTAAAGTGACCCACTTGACTTGATCTTCACTTTCCTACACTCAATGGCATTAGGTTAATTTATGGCAAATACATTATTATTACTGACACTGAAAAAATTGTGTCTCATTTACACTTGTTTTTGGAGTAGTATACTAGTATTAGTACCATTTTATATTGGAACCTTTTTTATGCTTTAAAAAAATGAAATTAAGATCTAGTTCACTACTAGCAGTATTATATTAATAAAAGATGTAGTCAAACAGGTTCCATAATTAAGTTTTAATTTTGCATTTATGTGATAGGTTGCAGGATTTCTTACAGTTATGAGGACCACATTGGGGTTATATGCAAATAGTTAGTAGCTCATCATTCGTTACTCACAAGATAAGAATCTTGGGGTGGAAATTTTCTCTTTAACCAAACCAAACTACTTGATCTTGTCCTAATTAGAAAGATTTGGATCTAAAAAAGAGAGAACTTCTGTTAAAGATAAGAAAAGGTGGGGATTGGAAAGGAAGATAGATATGTAAAGGACTAGTCTGTTTTATTGCTTGGATCCAATGTTTTGCAAAAGGGGAAAACAAAAAACCAATTTGGAACTTAGATGTAAAGAGTAACTTGTAGACAAAAAATCACAATGTCTCTAATGTGCAACTATGGCCCTTCCTTTGGGCATAGAAATGCTAAAAGAAGTCTTTATCAGTGGTTGCATTGGCCACACCTTTTGCTTTATATATAATCAAGGCTTCTTCTTGAAGGTACACTGTAACTTAAGTGCACTCAACTATTCATGAGCGTAACGGAGATTAGTGAGGTCCAGGTGGTTGGTTATTTGAGAAATCAAGAGAAGTATCGAATTTGGGTGGGTAGTAAATAGTAATTAACTAAATTCAGTCAAATACAAAAAAAAATAATAATAGAAGAATTGCATCTGATAGTCCAGTCTTTAGGCCTTAAACAGCAAAAATACAAGGCAAAGTCAAGGCCTTAACAAGCAAAATGACCATAGGCCCAAAGAAAATCTATCCCAAATACAATACAATTAAACGTGTAAACAAACTCATAAAGCAAAACTAACCACTAGAGCGGAAGTCCATGAAGCAAAAAGTCTCTTGATATTGTACATAGAAAGTATGTTTAATGTATGACTAATACTA
>CANYLF010367283.1:0-12116 GCA_948193215.1 Bocquillonia castaneifolia
AATATATTTCTTGTAAGGGCATTTTTGTAAGATTCGTGTTATACCTTTATATTAACCCTCATTTATTTTTCATTCTTCCCAAACAATCGAAGGGTTTATAATAACTCTTACCTTACTTTACTTCCATTTACTTTAAAAACACATCCTTTACTTTATTCTGATTTTCACAAACACTTAATAGGCTCACTTATTCCACACGGGTCACTTATTCCAAATAGAATGTTAAACCGGCGCATGAGAAACCCTCACCGAGCACATCCTAGAATATTAAATTAACCTGTCACCCGAGAAACCCTCACCGAGCATGCAATAATACATAAATAATGGATTGGCACTCGAGAAACCCTCATCGAGCATGCCATAGTACATAAATAATGGATTGACACTCGAGAAACCCTCACCGAGCATGCCATAGTACATAAATAATGGTTTGACACTCGAGAAACCCTCACCTAGCTTGCCCCAATTGAAAACATAATACCACAAGCACATTCTTGACTCTTTATCTTTTCAAAATGATCATTCCAAACTAGGCCCTTCAGTCCTTTGCGAGAGTTTGTAGGGATCTTAATGGGGTTCTTGTCTTGTATTCTTTTTCCTTGAGTTTTATGGAGTCTAAAAAAGTTGTCCTTGAGGTATTATGGAGTCTATTGAACTTAGTCAAATTCTATTCCACAAGTTTAAAATAGAGGAAATTAATCAAGAACTTGTGCCAATAATAGAACTGTTTTCGCTTTTGTTTTGTTTATGTTACTTTCCTTAAAAAAAATAACACATTTTTATCAATTTTAATTCTATCTAAGTTTTAAATCTTTAGAATTTGGTTCATAATGTTTATAGTTTGTTTCAAATCTATCTAATATTGTGTGTATAAACTGACATGGTTTAGTGGTGTCACATGTTTAATATAATGTCTAAGTGCCCCATTTAATATTTGACATACCAGTAAAAGATATATGGTCGAATAGATTTGAAACAGAAAATACACGATTGGATATTTTGAAACAAACTATAAACATGGTAAATCAGACTGTAACAATTTAAAAGTATAAAATTGAAATTTGATAAAAAAAAAAAGTGAAGATGTATAATACTATTATTAAAAAAAAGCTACCAAATAATAAGGAGGGGTATAAACGAGTTAAATTACTCGTATGCTACTTAATATTGACCAAAAAAAACTCGAGATTGACTTTAAGTTGAGTTGAGTTCAATCTCAAATTACTTGAGTTTAGTCATGAGATGAACTCGAATATCAAATAAATATAGGCGTGTTATACGAGGTTTTATATTAAATTCGAGCCTATTCAAATTATGTTGATCTCAAATTTTTCAAAATGATGTTGATCTTAAATTTTTCTTCATTAATTTTAATTAATTTATATATAATCTTTTCTTTTGTTGCATTCGAGCCAAGTAGCTTGAGTATTGGTTCATCTTTCTAAAGAACCATTCATCAAAATAGTACATGATGGACTAGCCTAAAGTCACAGGGCATTTTAGTAATATCATGAGAAGACATTAGGGAACCCTAGTGAGGGGTCCCTATAAATATATATCATTCCTCACTTAAAAGATAATTTAAGACCACTCTACTATATCTCTCTCCCTCTCATTTTCTCTATATATTCTCTGTATGCTCATGAGTACTGACTTAAGCATCGGAGTGCAAGCGGGACCACCCGGTCTCGCCGTACTCTGACCTCATCTTGTCTTGCAGGACCCACTAAGAGGATTAAAGAGCCGAAATGGAGAACCTGATTCCATCAAGTATTAACTTAAGGCAGATATAGTTTTTTTAGCATAAACTTTAGGTAAATTATCAAATTTAGCTTCACCTTTGAAAGGTCATGTGCCACGTGTGCAAGAGTCACATATTCCTATTTGCCAACTAGACTAAAGTCATAAAATTTAAAATGACGTGACTAAAATTGATAAGTTTTTGAAAGTTGCGGTTAAAAAATATTGAACATGTCATCAATAATACATGACAAATCATCAATAATACATGATACAACATCAATGACACACATCATTTTAAAATTGGCCGGACCAAATTGATAAAGTGATGCTAAATTAACCTAAAATTGGAACTAAAAAAAACCAAATTGCCTTAACTTAATTTGATTTGTCAGAAAGACAGGCATATAAGTAAAGTTAGACAGCCATTTGGCCCAAGAAAGAAGAAGCACTTATATAATTGGCCAAGTTATTCTTGTTGTTTGAAAGATTTTCACGTGCCAGTAGAAGTACGTACCAGCTACTGAGAATCACAAACAATATGGGACGGTGGGAATGAATGAATGAATCTCAAGTAACTTCATCTATCAAACTTCCGCCCCCACACTCCCCTAAGCCACACCACAAAAACACACGCACACTCTCTCATTATCTATGCATATAAAAAGCCATCTCCAATATTAATCCTTCTTCCCATATCCATACATTTTATTTCTTCTCTTCAAAACATACATACATAGAAAAGATAAAGATAAGGACATAAAAGATCGAGCCCACCTCCACCCAGTTGATCGAAGAAGAATGTCGGATTGGGGCCCAGTTTTTGTTGCAGTGTTGCTGTTTGTGCTGCTAACTCCAGGCCTATTGTTTCAGCTTCCTGGCCGCAATCGTTGTGTTGAGTTCGGCAATTTTCAGACCAGTGGTGCTTCCATTTTGGTCCATTCTCTCCTTTATTTTGCTCTTGTTTGCGTCTTCTTGCTCGCTATTAATGTTCACTTGTACCTTGGTTAGTGTAGTGTTGTCACACGCTCATCAATTATAAAGTATAATAAGAAATATGTCTTAGGGACTTTTCTTTTCTTTTCTTTTTTTAAATTTTTGGGTGGTCTTAAATTAAATCTCTTGTAATCATTAATTAATCTCGTTTTTCTTGTTTCTGCTTACCTATTTATATATGCCAAGTAATAATATATAGTTTATCCTTAATTTGTCCGATAATTTGTGTTATGCAAACATTTGAATCACTGTTTTTTTTTTTTTAAGAAAGAGAAATGTGGATCAGTAATTAGCTGATAACTATTCATAGTATTGTTTCAAGAAATTAGATGTACTTTGAGTCGTTGAAGACAAAAAATAAAAAATAAAAAATTTCTGGTCAGAATTTCTTGAATTTACATGTAACTCCTCATCAGTTTATCATTTCTACCCTCACATTTGTGTGGACCTAGAGATTATAGTTCCACTCCTTTTCTTCTTTTTCTTTAATTAAGGAAGTAGAATTATTGATAAATTTCATTTCCCAATCTTGATTTCTAAATTACTTTCGCACACACAATTAATTAATTTCTTCACCTTGTTTCTATTAATTATGAAGGGCGGAGATAAAGCTTTTTAAACTAGACTATACAATAAATAGGGCATAAACTAGGGAGATAATTAGGCAAATAAAATGTGCATGATATATAAGCTCCTTGCCGGAGAAATTAAATCATAATGTAGAAGTATAGTAGGGCAGATGACCGCCTGGCCCGCCTCTTCTACCTCCTACTAGTAAAAGAGACTCACTCTACCTTTCTTCATCCATTTCTAAAACTTTTTTTTACTTATAAGTTCGTTTCCTCAGTTTTTTTATTGATTAATATCTCACGGTCCTTCACATTTTTCAGACTTTATTCTCTTTAACATAAATCAATAATATATTAAAATTAATTCATGGTGTCCTTTTTTTACAAATAAAAAGGTACTGATATTTATTTAGAAGAAAAGGATAATAATTAAATTAATTTAGAACTTTAATTTAATGTCATTATATGATAGTTGCTCTACAAGGTTGATCTACTTTTGCTTAGGGGTATTTAGCTTTGACTATATCTCCATCATCATCTAAATTTCTCAAGGTGCATGGTTGAGCTGGTGGGAGACCAAAGGAATGTGCATTATATCACCATTTAAAGCATTGTCCAATTGCATGGATGCAGATTTTGACTTCAAGAAGCTAAACTTGAATCATGAGGTTGAAGATGAACATCCTTGTAGCACCCAAAGTTCATATCGCCTAAATTTATTGGCCACATATTAAAGACATGATATATTAGCATCATACAGATATCTTGACTTTGATTGTTACTATTATAGTTTCTGGATGTGGGATTTTTGCAATTTAAATATGACCAACAATTCTACACGTACAGATGTCATAATCAATTTCTTAAATTATATATGCCCCTCGAGTGTATACTAATTTGTGGAATCAAGCCAACAATTCTTTAATCATCAATGATAATTGGACAGTGTAAATTTAAAATATTAATAGAATTGAGTGAAATAAAATCAACAATTTTATAAATTCATCACTTCAAAATATTTTTCAAGTTACTTAAGTAAAACATTCTTATAAAAAAAAAGTCTTGAAGATCGATGAATTTCTAACTTTTAGTTAAAACCCGAGAACTTTAAATTGCATCCGGTATGTATTATTTTTGAACCATATAGTATAGACAGAAAAATTCTTGTATGAATGTTAATTTAGACAACGCATGAATTGCAATCTTGAATTATATATATCTACTAATGAGTATGCATTCTACTGAATCAATTACCAGCTTTTTTTCCCATAAAAAAAAAATAGCAGCTGTAATTACTGGTTTTAAGAGCTTATTTAGATACTTTATTGTGTATATATTGGTATATTTAGACGTTTATACTTGTTTATAACCCTGTTGTCTTCATCAATGTACCTAATCCATAACCCCATGGTCATGAAAGAAAATCGCTAGATAACATTATAGATAGAACATCAAGAAAATCACAAGAGAATTCATGTAGGATACTGAACCCATAATCTTTTTTACTTTGAGAATCCTGGAATTAATTCTACTAATCCAAAAATAGTTGCCAGAACACAACTAATCCATTTATCAATATCAGAAGCTGAATCATTCATTCATAAAAAAAAAAAAAAAAAAAAAAATAGGAGACCTTAAATTTCGGTAACCTGAATAAAACTGTCACAACTGATTGAGGCCCATCAAAAATTTTGAGTTGTTGTGTAAATTGACCTGCATGAATAAATTCCTGTATATGCAAAAAATATCGATCGATCCACTTCTTAAATCATAGCCTCGACCTCAAACTGATAGTAATACCACATAATTAAGATGAAAAAATACTAATAAAATAACTTTTACCATCCTTTTTGCTTGAATTAATCGAAATGTAATAGATTTCAGATATATATAAAATAAATTTAAATAAGAAGAAATAAAAAATGAAGTCACATCAAAGATCTAACAACTACACATAAGAATAAAAAAAAAAATTAGCACTGATTGGCCATTTGGCTAATGATCAAAGGATCAAATTTGAAAAATTGATGGATAAATTAAGAAGATAAATAAATAAAGTGCACATGCATACAACGTAAAGTGTGATTTATAACTAGAAACACAAATAAATTAGCACAAAGAAGCAAAACAAGTAAAGCTGACACGTGCAAAACAAGTAAAGCTACTGCATATCCATCCAGAATACACCGATTGAATGTCACATTCATTTCAAGTTATAGTAAAAAATTATTCTTACAAATTAATTAAGAGGTGGTGGAACATTTCTTCTTCTCTACATATTCTTCTTCTTCTTCTTAATTCCTTTTCTCTTTATATATATATATATATTCCTTCCTTGATATAATATACCTTGTCAAATAAAAAATCTCAAGTTTATGCCCTTTCCTTCCCCTTATATAACAGAGTGATACTAGTAGTAGAATTGTAAAAGAAAGAAACTGGAAATTAGTGAAGAAAAATTAAAGAAATGGCAGACTGGGGGCCAGTGGTAATAGCAGTGGTGCTATTTGTGCTATTAAGTCCAGGTTTGCTATTCCAGTTGCCTGGAAGGAACAGAATTGTTGAATTTGGAAACATGCACACCAGTGGACTTTCTATTTTGGTCCATACTATCATCTTCTTTGGCCTCATCACTATCTTCCTTATTGCTATCGGTGTTCACATTTACTCAGGATAGTCTCTTTTTTTTCTTTTCCTTTTTTTTCAGCTTTTAATTTGTTCACCATCTATGTTTGTTTGTTTTATTTTATTGTCTGATTGAAGATCGTTTACTTGTATGTTAATTTAGCCATCTCATAATAAACAGAGGGATTTTTTAGAAGATATAATATTATTTTTATTACGGCTATTTTTTTTCCTTCTCTTTTGATAGGGTATGTTATGGCAATTTGCTAGTTATTGTTAATGCCCAAAAATATTTAAGCATATCTGTATCATCACTTTTTTTTTCCTTCTTGAAAGAAAAATGAAAAAGGGAAATATTTCAAGGGCACTGAATGAATCTGTACCCTTATAGACCAAAAAAAATGAAAAAGGTAATTGATCCATCTCTGACCTTAGTGTAATAAAGTAATAAGAAAGGAAAAATTATTGAATAAGCTGATATATTAAAGAAATGTAGCTGCAAAGCAGTAATTAAAAGATAAAATTATTGATTTGTTGGATAATCATATTAGGGATCATACATTTAAAAAATATTTATTTATTTGTAGAAGTTGGTCTAGGATTCATTTTTTTTAAAATGTAATTCATTTAAATCTAGCAGGTCAGTTTTAATCTTTATATAATTCTCTCTGAATGCGAATTAGTTGGATTTCAATATATCAATAGATTTGATATATATATTTTTAGCAATCCAGCCCTGGACAAATTTGAGAAAAAAAAAAAAAAAGGTAGCAATCAGCCAAAACAGAGTGAGTGCTCAAAGTCGAGACAAATTCGGCCGAAGAATAAAGAGAGAATCCAAGGTTCAATCAGTGTGCTCATCGATATTTCCAAACAGAAAGTAATCCACTTTAACTTCTTGATCCTTTCGTTTGGAATTAGGGAAAATGCTTAGCCAAATCAGCTCTTAGATGGCAATTTCTTCATTTTTCTTATGAGTCAAAAAGAGAAATTCAAATATCACAGACTCTAAAATCTAAAATCGATTATAAATATATTTGCCATCAAATTATACCTATATCATTTTTTTTTAGTTCATTTGCTTACCTTGTAATGGGCAAGTTCTTACATAAATACCATCTTTCTTAAAAGGAAAAATTATTAGGCATTAAGAGTATTGATGAAGTTTAATATAATATCATGTGAAATATGCATTTCACATGCAATGCAGCCATTGGTGTGTATAAAGTCTAAAGATGTGGAGTTAGATTTGGTTTGAATCTTAGTTATGTACTTGTATTTAATGAAAAAGGTTATATGTACATCAGCAAGCAACAAAACACACATTAGTAAGTTGCCATGAGATGAACAATAATTGTTATCTAAAAAAAATTATGGAAAGGAACATTGTGCTTAATTACAAGAAATTAAATTTGTTTACCGGAAAAGAAACAAAAAAACAAAGGCTCAAACAAGCAAAAACACCGAAGAGGAAAGCAAGAGACAACAAGGTAGAAGCCAGTAGTAGCATCTCAGTACCCACCGCACTATACAAGCAAAAACACAGTGCTAACTTCCAATTGCCAATGCCAAAATCTATCATTCAAATCAACACTACAAAATTACAACCACAACAATATTTACATATCTTTGCTTTGCTTCCTCCTACTTCTGAATTAATATCAATATCATCATCCACTTCTCTTAATTTATCCCATATCATATCAAGAAAGGACTTCATTTCTTGAAAATATACATATTTCTTTCACAAAATGGAATGTGATTATTCGTTTTGGCATTCCAGTGCCAAAAGCCTTTTCCAACAATTTTTTTTTTTAATTTTTTGAGTTTTAAAAAAATTACTGTCAGAGAATAAAAGGGAGATAAATAGATACTTTTTGGAAAAACAGGTTTATAAAAAGCAGTTTTAAAAAAAAATAATAAAAAAAAGAAGGTTTTTTTACGGTAAAACAACAATCCCAAACCGGCCTAAGTTATATAGAATGTGCATACATTTCTATTGAATAAACATCACCATTCAAGAAACTTAAACTTAAGATAATATTACAAGACACACTATATATATATATTCAAGTGTCATACAATACAAGATTCTTGATCAGCTTATGCTTTTAAAGTGATTCGAAGAATTTGAGTTAAGCCCATTAACAATGGAGATGAAGATCGTATATAAGAGTAGAAGAACAAATATAAATATCACATAATATAGTTATGCAGTTATATTACTCTTCCAAATTTTATACATCCAAAAAAAGAGGTTACAATAAGTAATAATGACATAGATATAGAATTTGTATAACCAAAATTACATGGGGGGAACATATATATATATATATTTATATATATGTATATGTCTAAGTCTTCAGAGATGAAGAGAGGTATCAACATCAGAATTTTCAAAATGAGTCCTTGATGAACTTCCACTAGTAGTAGTAGTAGCATTCGGCCATAAGCTTGAAGGGTTATTATTATTATTATTATTATTATTCAGGGCTGCCTGATTGTTGCTTTGTGAATTGAGTCTGAGGGAAAGAAGGGAATCCTGAAGGGCAGGTGCCCTGTTGCTTGGAAGGATCATTTCAGGTTGGAAGGACAACTGGTTATGCTCAAAATGCATGCCTGGAGTATAATTACTAATCCTGCTGTTGCTGCTAGTGCCACTAGTCCTTTCAGATTCTGATGAAAAAAGCTTGAGAAGTTCTCTCTCTTGTCTCTTCTCCCTTATTCTCTGCAATTCCCTGAACCTTTCTTGGAGGAGTGCTATTGAGGAACTAGCCACAGTTGCATCACCATTTTGCCTTCCCATTTAGATAGAGTTGGAGGGGAAATAGATTATAGACCCTTTAAAAATTTATTTGTGTGAATAATGTTTGCCTATAGTTGGTTATTGATACTTGCATTTGGTGTATATATATAGAAGTCGAAAGGTGGGCTAATAATTTGGTATTAAATTTGTATAAATTTCATTTTATTTTTGTTGAATGAAAGTAGGGTGATGTGATATCAACAAGAATCGTCTAATGAGTAGCAAAAGCCAAGATGAAAAGAGCCAAGGCTAGTCTATGAGGGGGTTGGGTTGGTGGATGTGAAGGCAAAGGGACTTTTTTAAGTGAAGAAGAGTGCAAGAAAATGGAGCCAAAATAGGATGGAGTTTAGCTTTTGGAAGGATGTTTTGAAGGGAACAAATGGTTAGGTAATGCGGTGTCGCCTTGTCTTTTAAAACTTGGGTAGAAGATGGTTGTTTGTGCCATTTTGGAGCTTTATTTTTATTTATTTCTCATTTTCAACTCTCTCACCTCTATTCTTTTTGCCTTTGAATGGAGTCTAGTGCGGGGGTAGTGCAAAACGACAATCAATCATCAGAGAATTGAAGAATTTTTTTTTCTTTTTTAATTTGGAGCCTGGTGTTTTTTGGATTAGACCCTCCTCTTTTGTTTGGAAAAGGAGAGAAATAGAAACCTACAAAGTTGGACCCTTTACCCTTTTGCGAGGTATATTTGAAGCTATACCCATGAGCCAAATGAATTCAGCCATTTGTGACCCATCAATCAAATCGGTATATCAAAGCTTTATCAGAATTTCAATTCAATTTATTTCACAAAAGCAATATCTAAAGGAGAGGAACTCTTCCAACAGAAACAGAAAACCATAAAAATCAACCATACTCTGATGAGTTGGATCAAAGCACAACACCCCCTCGATCACTCCGAAGAATATATATCATTTCTCTTCAGAGGCATATGCCTCCAAGTTGCCCACTCTTTTTCCAATCCATGCACCATGCTTCATATTTAATGGCTGTTCAGATTTTCATTCATTTTTTTTCCCAAGTTACAATTAAATATACAGGGGCCACGAGAAAGGAAAACGAAGAAGATGGGAGATAGAATATAGTAGCAATAGAATAGTGCCTCGTATTTGAACCTTATAAGGTGTAGACATTGAATATTCGAAAGATACCGGGATAATCCTCCCAATACTTGTAAACAGTAGGAATTCAATACAACAATAGGTCTTAAATAAAACCTTCAATAATTTCACTATTTTTACTTAATAAAGAAGTCATATCCACAAATATCAGTCATCAGGAAAAACAGTTATCCACAAGTCCTGCATCAATACTTGAAAAGGCTGGGTAATTTCCAGAATCCTTGTATGTCTCTAATAGCAGCACCACTCATTAGAACACGTGTGTGCTGTTCAATCCTTCCTATTAACTCTTTGAAATACTCTCATCTTCACAAAAGTTTCCATGCTGCAGCAGAAGGGAATGGATTACAATTAATAAACTTTCTATAAACACACAAGTTCGTTCGAACGCAAGTGCAGAAAAACCACTCGATAACAAGTGTGCCATTACAAATCAGTACGCTGCTGCAAGCTCCCTATGTTAATTATTTTAAACCTGTTTCGAGCAAATCCTGTATCTGCCTGGTCTAACAAGCATGATCCCCGTAAATAATTGTGTGCAGAAACAGAACATGTAATGAAGAACCGACTTTGAGGTAATGAAGTTACATATATACAATGATGCAAATTGACAGAACATGAACACAAAAACTCAAACCAAGCTAACAGGGCCAAAAAGATTTGCAAGGTAATCATCAATCATACAGGAGCGCAGCACGAAAGTAACATCTCAGCAGGTAAATGATCATATAAGAACAAATTAAATTCCTAAAGCAATACAAAATCAACCAACTACATCGGCAAATATGCACTTGCACATAATTAACAACAGAGTAATCAATCAAGTTTGACATGAATATCACAATATACAGCTTCTCAATCAAAAGAAAGTGATCCTAATTCCTAACCATGAACATGGTCATTTCAATCTTTTAAACTTCCCTAATTAAACTATATTACTTAAAATAGTTTGATTTCATGGAAGGTAAAACAAAGCGCAGACAAAATTTTTTTAAAAAAATCAAATAAGAATAACAATTCCCATATATCATTCTAAAATTACAAAATTATATCTTTAAATTGACAATATCAGATTCTAAAAACAAAGATAATAAATAGTACTAAAAATAACATTAACAAAAAAGATTTAAAAAAAACATCAAACACACACACAAAAAAGCAATTAATAAAATAACAGAAAAAAAAATTAAATACATAGATAAATAAAACTTACAAGGAATATGATTGTTGTGATCATTATTGGCAAGATCTTTGGAAGAGGGAGGGGGAGAAGGAGGAAAAGCGTAACAAAGAAGGGAACGACCAAACATAGAAATAGAAGAAACAACTCCAGCCACATAGAATATCATTACTAATCCAATCACCCATGGCATCAATATAAACCCTATAAAAAACGTTACCCATCCACACAACATCAACGACATCGATATCCCCAACATCAACGCTGCAAATCCTCCCGGCGTTATCTGCGACAGATCATAATTCCTCCGCCGCCGTCTCCTCGCTCCTCCTCCTTCCGTCCTCTCCTCATCCCCAAACGACGTCGTCGCCGGCGGCGCCCGTAACAGGTTTAGTACTAAGTTTGATAGCTCGTAATAAACTCTTGATTGTTGATCTTCTTGTTGCTGTTCACTGGCACTTCTCATCATTTTCTTTCTTTCCCAGTTTTTTTTTTCTTTCTTTCTAAGGAAATATAATATTTTTAAAAAATACAAAACCTAATCCCTTTTTTGTATTTGCTAGAATCGAGGCAACCGGATAAACTCAAAAAATGCACACTGACTTTTATTTACCTTAATAAGTCTCTAGTATTTAAAATAATAATAATAATAAAAAAAAAAGAAATAATGCAAAGTGATCAAAACAAGAAGTTTTGTTTGTTTCTCGGGAAAATGAAAGGAAATAGTAGTAGAAAAATTGCAAAATAATAATAGTAATAATTGGAAAACGTAGCTTTATCCGTAAGGAAGTTGGAGTTGATGTTGTTTCTGTTGTGGAATGATAATTAGGGTCGCTGGATGATGATGCTGCTGGCTGGTTCTTATAAAAGAGCATAGTTGTAGTACTACTACTACATTTTAGAGCGTGAAAATGCACGCGTTGTGGGTTGGGGAAGGCGTGGAAGAGTGTATGGTGGGGTCAGTGTGTGTGACGTGGGGTGCTTATCTTGATGCGATAATAAGGCGCGTGTGAATATTTGATTAGGGGTTTGTTAAGATGATTTTGTATTTATGCTCTGGAGAGGAGAGTATTCAC
>CANYLF010367567.1:0-23110 GCA_948193215.1 Bocquillonia castaneifolia
AAGAGATGATTCTCTTTACTAGAAGTAGGTAATATTACAGCACATACACAATCGTTCTCTCTTTGCCAAAAGCAATGAAAGGTAAAATTTTGGTGCCTAAAACTTTTCATCAAGAAAGTATAATACCACGTTATTTCTTTAAGCAGCATACCGTTTCATTTTTTGATCGCATGATTTCATGGCAGTGCCAAAGTTATTCTTATTACAACTTTTATTTTCCCCTTTGCGGCACCAAAATAAAAATAGAAACGTAAGGGTGAGGAAACCAAAATCCCAAGAATTGAAGGCATATGCTTGCAATTTAAGTTTGATGAGTATGCCATCCTTGTATTTCATGAAGTTTGGTTTTTTAAAGGGCTATTGATTTGAAACATTTCTTGATTTAGGCTACAAGTAAATTGAACTCTTTAAAGAAAATGCATGGATGATAATCAATTAATCATAATGATTAATTAGGAAAATAAATAATAAGAGCTGGAAGCCACCCAAAGTCCAGTCTTAAGACATTCTGCATTTTTAATGCCTTATAATGGCCAGCTGTTATGGAATTGATTAACTTATTCTTTTAGTAAGTGTATTCTCTCTCTTTTATTTTTTTTTTTGAACAAATTTTATTTTAGTAAGTGTTTTCCAAGCAGAATGACTTGAGATTTTGACTTGTTGACCCCTTGTAGGATTGGATTACCAGAAATTTTGACGAACTTCCTCTATTTTTTTGCTTCCTAATTATAGCAACTGCCCATTATGCCCTTGAAGGCATTCTTGTCATCATAGCAATTATCTGAGTAGGGTAGGCTAAAAAAATCCATGTGAATGCCATATGAACATTTGTCCGTCAATAGAAAAAAAAAGAAGAAGAAAAGTCTGAAGAAAAATCAGATAAAAAAGGGGCATATTACATTTCTGCAAATAAGTTAGAAATTCAAGGGCATGAAAGTACTCTCCCCAACCACTGTGCCCAATAATCTAATCATCTAATCGTCTTTCTCACTTCCCCAAGCTCTATCTCCACTTGCAAAACCAATACTGTACACTCAGTTCCTCACTTCACATATTTCTCAAGCCAAACTTGTGCATCACAACACAACAATGCTGCCATCACCACCGCCCAAACCACCATTCTTACTCTCTCTCCTCCTCCTCCTCCTCCTCTCCACCACCACCACCTCCACCTCCGCCCCAGCTGCAACCACCACTACTATCTCACCAACACCCTCCCCAGTCTCCTCTCCTGCTCCACCTTCCACCACCACACCTCCTTCTACATCCAAGCCATCTCCTTCTGTCCACTCAACTTTAGACCCTAAACAACTAACTGCCCTCCAGTCTTTAGACATTCCTACTGCAAAAGACCCTTGCATACAGCCTTCTCCTCAAAACACCACCATTTGTGATTCCTCTTCCCCATTTCGCCACCTCATTTCTCTTCATCTCTCTAACTGTTCCTCTGATGTTTCTTTCTCTTACACTGCCTTGAAGTCCCTTTCCACTCTCAAATCTCTCACTTTCACTAACTGCCCCATTACTACTATTCGTTTCCCTTCAGATCTTGCCCTCTCTCTTCACTCTTTTACTTGCCTTCACTCTCTCAAAAGACTTACTGGTGTTTGGCTCTCTCACTTTGTTAATCTTACTGATCTCACTGTAAGTAATGTACCTGTCAATGCTAGTGGCCTTTATGTTGTTCTTGGTAATATGCTTAAGCTTAACTCTGTTACTATTTCAAATGCTAATGTTTCTGGCTATATACCTAAGCATTTGCATGTCAATCTTTCCCATGTTGATTTCTCTGGTAATAAGCTCAAAGGAAGGATACCCAGTTCAATTTCAATTCTTGAAAACCTTCAAAGTCTCGATCTTTCATCAAATACCCTTACTGGTGAAATACCCTCTAATTTTGGCGACTTGATTGCTTTAAAGAATGTATCTTTGGGGTCCAATTCACTATCTGGGTCGATCCCCGTTTCAATGTCAGCAATTCCAGGTCTGGTTCATCTTGATCTGAGCTCAAACCAGTTTAATGGCACAATACCAAAATATTTTGCAGAGATGAAGCATTTGAAGCACTTGAATCTCGCTAACAATCAGTTTCATGGTGTTTTGCCTTTCAATCTTACATTTTTGAAGAGATTGGATGTGTTCAAGATTGATGGGAATAGTAATTTGTGTTATAATCATACAGTTTTGTCTTCAAAATTGAAGCTTGGTATTGCTCCTTGTGATAAACATGGATTGCCAATGTCACCACCGCCTGGTAAAGATTCATCAGCTAATAGTGAAAGTGATTCATCTGATTATGATGACAGCGATGATAGTGACAGTTCTAGCAGCAAAGGGAGCCACCATCATGGTCCTAATAAAGTTGTTCTTGGTGTGGCTATTGGGCTGTCTTCCATTGTCTTCCTCATTGTTTTCCTTATTCTTCTCTCTAAAAGGTGTAGTTAATTAACAAGGTAAAACTTTCTTTCTGTGAGAGGTTAGATTAGGAAAAAACAATTATTCGATAATTAGATATCAATTAAATTGTTTGATTTATTATATTATACACAATTAAGGAGAAGAGTAGCTGTAAAGTAGACAAGTGAAGGAAAGAAGAGAGCAAGGTGGATTCATACTTTGGGTGTGTTTTTTATTTTTTATTTTTGCTTTTGATTTCTTTTTTTTTTTTCCTGCTTTGATGTATTTTGGATGAAGAATACATTAATTCTTCATGAATTTGGCCACCTTGTGGTGGATTATTGAATGTTACAGATGAGAAAACAGGTTGATATTGATCACTTTGTATTATGAATTATGTATTTCTTGAGCTATAAACATTATTGATCCCACTTCTATCAATTCCAGCCTCTATGTTTGGTCTCCATTCCTGTGTAATTTAATCAGTTTTGGTCTTTAAATGTATGAAGCTTTCCATAATAAATAGTAAATGCATGGATCTAAGCAAAAAAAATAAAGGAAAAGCTTTAATCAATTTAGTCCTGTTTGATTGAACAGATGGATTTTAGATGTTTGATAGAATAACGGAAGAAGATTTGAAGCGATTATAAAAATATAACTAAAGAATTAAGCTCTGGAATTTCTAACCGGCCGCGGGAGTCAAATTATAATCGCTCAATCAAACAAGAATTATAATCGCACAATCAAACAGGCCTTGATTTACTTGCTGATCAAAGCTAAAGTCAAGAAACCTGCACAAAATGTTAGGATCATGTGGAGGAGTTTGTTGGGCTTATAGAGAAGCTTTGTGAGGTGGATGTGCTAAATTGGGTTTCATCTTGTGTTTTATTTCTCTGATGAAAAGTATGAGAGAGGAATTAAATCACGCCAAATTAAATATTAACTCCAAAGAACAGAGCATGAGGCTGAAAACATGCTTCTTAGATTCTTTTTGGCCTATGTCCATCTCTGTCTTCTCCATCAATCTGTTGCTTTGATTTTCACATCAGATGTCTAGGGCCAGTTGTGACTAGGGATAGTTTGCATGCCATTTCTGCATGCCTCAGGTGACACAAATGGGTGATATGATGTTAGCCATTTCGCAGCATTCCTTTATGAAGAAAGAAAAAGACAGAATCCAAGTAGGTGATGGAAGATGGAAATTAAATTGCAGAGGAAACATAAATGGAGCAACCATGTAGTACAATTCTTATGGTAGATTACTTGTAAAATACCAATCACATTTTTTGGATTGTTAGCTGTCTACAGGTATAAGTAAAGCTGGAGTGGGGGTTTCTAGGGTGTCCAGTGGACCACCCCATGTGATTGGATTGGCAGTTTAGAGGCATGGTGAAATTTAGGTGATTGCTCTTCCTGTTCAGGACAAGTTTCTAATTATTTTTGTCTAATAATGGTTGGCCGAATTTTAAGCCATCTGCTGCACCGTTTGGTGGTCGACCGAAGACTGAATTTCCTGCATTTCCATCACTCCGGTTACAGACTCTTCAATTGCCATTCATGTAGCACAAAGGCAATGTAAAAAAAACCGAATCTGTTGAATAGCTTTGTTTCCATGGTTGAAAGATGGGTTTCACCCTTCAGTCACTGGAATCCTTGTCCATTTTTCCGCATTTGAAAGTTTCATATGTAAAATTCTGGATAGATGCTTGTCAGCATCCCTGTACCTATAAAGTGCAATAAGCTCATGGTATCAGAATACTTGAAAAGAATAGGAAACAACAAAGCAAAAAGGTGCAATGGATAATTAGCAGGCAAAAGAAATATTTAACTAAAAGCTTTAGCTCTATAATGATAAATCAGGCAGAAAAAAACTAGAAAAGTTGAGCACTATTTTTGCCATTTGAACTGAAATCATACATAGCAACAGAGGCCGAAACATATGGTTGAAGTGAACACAGCGAAGATAATGATTGTCATCGCCTTTTCTGTGAGTGACTTGTCCCTACCATGGCAATCATACTTCCCCACAGATATAAGAATAGAAGCCTGAGAACTAAAGCTTCTGAGCTGTAAGAGAATGGATTTTGCTTATGATGACAAAGGGTAAAGCAAATGGGCAAACGCATAATGGCAGATGCCGAGAATGCCATTGTAATCCTTGTCATCAAATATCTACTGCATCAGTTTGTCGTTCTTCACTTAATTACAAGAACAAAAACTTTTAAAATTACCTTCCCAATGTGATTTCTGATTAATTTTTCATGGTTCTTTCCCTTGTTTAAATTAGTCTTGTAGATTACTTATTAACTGACACTAGAAAAATGGTCCTTCTAACTTCTCGGTTCTCAAAATCACATCAGAATCATTCTGCCCTTACTCTATTGATTATACGTAAAATTTTGCAAGGTATAGAACTAAAAGTCCAAATTATAATGGAGAAGACGGGGAAAAAAAAAGCATTAAGGTTATACTTTTCACACTGGTTTTGGTACTACTGGCTGACAAAGAATTATTCCAATGTCATCTTGAAAAGAGTAAGTCTAGCCTTTATTTCTGACAAGTTGAGCTTTCTCATGGAAACAAATTTCTTTATATCTTGGATTGGAGATCCACTTTCATCAATGCACCTGGCAAGAATAATAGAGTTTCAAGTACACACCAGAAGAGGAAGATAAAAGAAATGAGAGGCACGTAATTTATTGTATCAAACTTCTACAGCTAAATGACATTTATGTTGTTAGATGTGTTCCAACATTCATTATCTGCCCCCAACAAATGAGCTAAAAAAGAAAGACTTTCAGTTTCTTAGTAAATGGCAGCACAATATTTAAATTGAGGATTAGTATGTGATCCAACTTGACATAGTAAAGAACAGGGACCCTAACTTAACGTCCTCACCGGAGAAATGACTCGCCTGTCTGCTGTTCAGTAAAGAAGAGTCAACCTCTGAAGGTATATGATGAGCTCTGTCACATTCAAACTGCTTCCTAGGTGATTACCAGAAACCCCTGCAAGAACACGTACCATCCTTGAAGTGATGAAAGCGATTAGAATCTCTCATTACAATTTCCCTTCCCACTGTCTTGGACACGAACTTGGCCATTTCATGACAGTCGCTGCAAACTCTTAGATTTTTGGTTACCCGTATTGTTTTGCCAGGTGGCAGGCTCAATATTCCAAAAGCTATGGCCAACTTCTCACTATGCCCACAGAGAGCCGTTTCCTTCTCCAAGCTATCCCCATTAATCATTGCGTATCTCAATTCAGGAATGTAACCTTTTTCCCTCACCTTTGATCTTAAGCTGCTTAATACAGACTCGATCTTTGGACCTTGTGGATGTGAGCTATCTCCAGCAACAAATATATGAACTTTCCCCTTCACCTCAATCCAACTGCAGCCAGGATTTTTCTTTAAACCCTTCCGACCAATCCTCTCTCTTAGTTTTTTCACCTCTTCCCACTTTTCAGCCTCGGTATAAATATTTGCTAAAAGTACATAGTATCCTGTGTTCTCTGGTTCAAGTTCAAAGATATGTTCTGCCACTTTCTCTGCTAATTTGACATCATGGTGAATCCTGCACCCACATAGCAAAGCACCCCAAATTGTGGCATCAGGTTCGATTGGCATTGATTTTATGAATTTATAGGCCATCGCCAATTTCCCAGTGCGAGCAAGAAGATCGACTATACATGCGTAGTGCTCCAACTTTGGCTTAATGTTGTATTCATGTTGCATAATGTTAAAGAACTTCCATCCTTGATCCAGTAACCCAGAATGACTGCAAGCATATAGTATAGAAATGAAGGAAATTTGATCAGGCTCAATCCCTGCTTGCCTCATCTCATTGAAGACGGCAATAGCTTCTTTACCAAAACCATGCATTCCATACCCAGCAATCATCACGGTCCATGAGATCAAGTCCTTTGCAGGAAGTATATCAAATAGTAACTTTGCAAGAGCTAGTGCACCACACTTCACATACATGTCAACAAGAGCATTAGCAACACGCTGGTCAGAAAAATAAGCATTTCTCAATATGTGACTATGAATCTCCCTTCCCCTGTCCAGAGCAGCCAGGCTAGCACAAGCTGGAAGAATACATGCTAGTGTTCTACCATCAGGTTTTAGTTCTTTTACCATTTCAACAAAAAGACACAGAGCTTCATTGGGAAGACCATTCTTTGAGTACCCTCCAATCATGGTATTCCATGAGACAATATCTTTCATGGGCATCTCAAGAAACACCAACTTAGCATCTTCCATGCTTCCACATTTTGCATACATATCCATAAGAGCATTACAAACATAGAGATCTGATTGCATATTATTTCGCTTGATGTAATTGTGCACGTCTTTGCCATTTTCCAATGACCCATTACAAGCACAAGCATGAAGAACAGCTGTGACAGTAAAAATGTCTGGTCTAACATCCTTCCTTTCCATTTCATTGAATAATTTGACAGCCCCTTCGGACAAACCTTCTCGGGCGTAACCCGCAATCAAAGAAGTCCAAGATACAACACTTCTTTCACTCATCTTTTCAAAAACTTGAATAGCACCATTCAGATCACCACATTTAGAATACATATCGAGCAACGTGTTAGCAAAGGTAAGTCTCTGATCAAAACGGGCTTTTATAGCAAAACCATGAACAGCTCTACCCAGAAGGACATTGCCACAATTTGCACAGGCTGCAAGGACATTAACCAATGTAGCCAAATCCAAGCAAACTCCCAAATATAGCATCTCTTTGAAAACCTGAAGTCCTTTCTTAGGAAGATCATTTGCCACAAAACCACTTATCATTGAATTCCATGAGACAACATCTCGGTCGGTCAATTCATCGAATACCTTAAGTGCTCTTTCAACCTTCCCAGTCTTGAAGTAAAATGCCATCAGAGAATTAACAACAGTATTATAAGAGCCAAAACCCAATTTCAGCAAATATCCATGAGCCCATTCACCCTCCTTAAGACTACCTAAAGCTGCAAAACACTTCAAAATGCAAGAAAATGTATGAGAGTTCACTTCAATACCCAAAGATAACATCTTTCTGAATAAGTACACACTTTCCTCAAAAGCACCAATCTTTGCATACCCACTTAACATTAAATTCCAAAGGAAAACTTTCTCATTTGCAATTTGATCAAAAACTAGCCTCCCTTCTCTTATGTCCCCACAATTTACATACATAAATACAAGTTTTGTACCCAAGAGTCCATCAATTGAAACCCCACTAGACCTAATAAAAGAATGGGCTTTTTTGCCATATTGTAGAGAGTTAAGCTCAGCACAAAGCTGCAATATTGAGCAGAAAGTAGTTGAGTCAATGTCAGTTTTTTGAGACATTTCAAGCAAATCTACGGCCTTTTTAAGACTACCCATTTCACATAATTCACAAATTTTTCTATTGGGATCACAAACTTTTTGGTCTTCATCATTAGTAGGATAGGAAGAAATGGACAACGTGGTGAAAGAGCTATGAAATTTTGATGATAAAGGATTGAAGTTTGGATATAGTTTACTACAAAGAAAGGAACTTCGAGAGTTTGTTGAGGTTTCTCTATGGTTTCTGTTATTTGAAAAGACAAAGAAGCTTGGTGATGTGGTTATGGCCATGGATATCATCAACATTAAAGTGAAAGCCTTGAGGGGGGAAAAAAAGACGGGAATGTTATGTAATGTCCCAACAGAAGAAACTACCCAATGAAACTTGTAAAAATGGATAGAAACGAGACCATAAAAAAGGAAAAAAGAGATTGTGTACATAAAATATAGCCATGTCATGTGGGTTACACGCGCAAAAGCAAAGATGTGGCCTAGCTATTTTGGACAATTAAGAAAACAGAAAAAACGTTACATTTCCAAGGTGTAATGAAATAAAAGAGTCATCTTTGAATCAAATCTAAAGAAGGTTTCTTTGAAAACATGGATGCTTTTATTATTCATTCTCATTCAGTCATCAATCTTCCATCTCGTGTTCCTTTCAGCAAGCAACTTAAGGAAAATCCCCTATTCTTTGAAAGGGATTGTCTTGTTGAACAAAACTCTCCTTGAGTTTCCATCATGCATTTCAATTGGGTACTTTCATTCATTACTCTGAATTGTAAATGGCACCTTTTGCTGATAGAATTAAGTTGTTATATGTAATTGAATAGTTTTTTTTTTCAACCGTTCAAAAAAATTAGCCAACTCTTTAATGGTGAAAATCTTTAACAAATAATGTTCAATTGATGATAAAATTGCAAATGGAGCATTTAAGGCTCCTTAGTCCACAAATTAAATTTGCAAAAGTTGTTGGCTTTGTATATTACTAGTAACAGCCCTTCAAGGGTTTCTTTGTTGGGGATTATATTCGAGGCTTTTTTCCAAAATACGGAAGTTTGTTCCTGTGTTTATTGGCGAGTTTGTGGTGCCTAATCTTTCTACTCAACTTAAAATTCCTCTCTTTTACATCACTCATATCTGTAATGTGTCTAAATGGTGGATAGTTTTGGGTACATTTCATCCTGTTATGAAGCTTGAATGTCAATAATATATGGATGTGAGGAGAACATGCATGAAACTTTGCGAACTTCAAACTGAGAACTTCATTTTTGATGCAGCGTGTTAAATTTGGCTGAGATTGCAGATGGGTTTTCAGCTTTTTCTTTGCAAAATAATGTGCCTCAATTAAGTGTTTCAAATACAAAATCGGATGGAAGTGGAAGAAGCAGACCTCTCCACAAAAACTCTGGCCCGGGAAGGAGAGAAAAGGAAGATGAGAGTGGTAAATCTATATTTTCAGTTGTCCAACTTCCCAAGTCATCTAAACAGGAAGAAATGATTGCCCTGTTCAGGCGTATAAGGTTCTCAATCTCAAAGGGAAAGGCTAAAGGTTCTAAGCGGACAAACATCAGTTTGTCTGAAGGAAAGTCCACAACTGATTCAAGTCCAGAGGCTCTTCATCGCCCAAAAAAGCCGATAAAAGGTAATCTAAACTGGTAAGTTCTACCATTGGGAGGGGCAGAGAGAAGGGGGCTTAGGTGGACTCTAACCCCAGCTGAAGTACCTCGAGGGGGTGTTAGAAAAATAATAAAGAAAAATAATAAGGAAAATAATAAGAAAAAATTCTGCTCCAATGAGCGTATTCTAACGCCACTATCCTAAAGACAATATTCACCTATATACGATTAGTATTTGGGATAAAATAGAGCCATGTCAATTCTTGTGTTTTTAATGTGTTAAAATTGTCTTAAATTTGAAAATTAATTTTTGCAGAAAACTAACAGATAATGGTAGTTTTCTTGGTAACATTTCAAACCATTGTAATGTTCTTGGCACATCTAGATAACTATGTCTAGGGGTGTGCAAAACCGAACTGGACTAAAGAACCGAACCGAATAATTTCGGTTTGGTTCGGTTCTTATTTCTAAAATTTTTCTAAAATTCAGTTTGGTTCGGTTTAGTTCTAACAAAAAAATCGAACCGAACCCAAAATTAAAATTTAAGCTTAAAATCAAATCGAACTCCCATTTTAGTTAAAACCGAACTGAATTAATTCGGTCTTAATAAAATATAATTTGGTTCGGTTCGGTTTCATTGTTTTAAAAAAAATCGATTCGGTTCAAATGAAACAGAATCGATGCACAGCCCTAACTATGTATATTAGGAACGATAATCTTTGAAACTGATGTGTTTGTTCTTAGTACCTCTTTTGATAATCATGTCAATTAATAAATGAGTAGTGATTAATGGTACAAATTGATTTAAATCAAATGGGGTTATAATTGGAAATCACTTTTAAGCACGACTTCATAAGAAAAAAATATTTAATAATCACAATTTTTAAAACACTTTAAAAGTTTAAAATTACTGTTTTATCCCTCCTGATTTAAAGAGTTTGTGTAATAAAACTTCCATCATTTTTGAAAATGTTTCAACAGGGGTAGCCCCACTCTAATAGCCGCTCCTTCCTTTAAAAGCACCTTCCTCCATGCTTTTTGATTCATTTTCAACTCTTTGTCAAATTTTTCTGGCTCCGTTCATTGACCATGATAGGAATGGTTTCACTATGTCTCATTTTTTGACCTATGCTGTAACGTGGTATCGTTGAGTCTCATTTTTACCAGTACAAGAACATGGAGTGATTAAATAGAATTGGTTTCATTGTGTCGTTTTTTAACTGTACAAGAATATGAAGTTATTAAATAAAACTGATTTTTTATCTGCATTATTTAGTAGATGAGAGAAACTGTCTCATTTTTTGACCAATAGAATGACATGGAGTGATTAAATAAAACCGATTTTCTATCCACATTATCTAGTAGATGACAAAAAAAAAGATCTTTATAAAATGCTAGGGAATTATGTAAATTTTATTTTAGTGGATTGCTAGTCCTTATTGTTGCATGAAGAAAAAAAGTAATTAGGGCATGAACGCATCTCCCCAAAGGCATATGTTAATTACTGACTTCACGATGACTTGCAATAGAATATGGTCTGTAAACTCTATTACCATCCCTGATCGGTGAATTTGACAGATGCAACTACAAGAAGGGGACAGCAGAGTTTTGGCACGGAAAAGAGGTGTGCCCAAGAAAGATCACAAGCCACAAAATGATGCACGGCACATACCAGCAAAATTTAACTCAAGCAGATCCCCATCTAAGTTTGTGAGGAAGTCCCCCATACCATCTCCATCAATCCCAAGAGGAATCCCTACCGAGTTGAATAATGGTCTATCAGCAGCTGCAGATAAGTTGCCAAGAATAGAGGAAATGAAATTGCCTGAACTGAAAGAACTAGCCAAGCATAGAAGAATTAAAGGCCATTCTAGGCTGAAGAAGGCTGAACTTTTGGAATTGTTAAGGTCCTAAAAAGCCAGCAGCTTGAAGCTAACCCACATTATAGTAAGAAAGTATGTGATTTATAATTGATTACAGCTTCTGTGTCATTTTTGGTACAGATTCCTCTTTCATATTCTTTCTAATTGATTACAGCTTCTCTGTCATTTTTGGTACAGATTCCTCTTTCATATTCCTTCAGAGTCCAGTACAGGGTTGTTTACATCCACTGCCTCAGCTGAAGACCATTTGGTTTTATGCAGATTTTACTCTTCTTAAGATTTCATGCTGAAGACATGTTTGGTGTTGTGCAGATTTCCATATTTCAAAAGGTTTTCTTTCCTCCAATTTAGGTTGCTTGAGAATTGTGTTGCACCAAGTTCAAGTCTCACACTTTTACAGCATCTTCTTTGAATTTGTAGCTCTAAACTTGCAAGTGCCCCTCATCCTGGAACCACACCACTATGATAGGAGAACTCACATGTTTCTCTTCAGTGTTTAGCTAGTTTATAACTTCTTCAACCTCACCTTTGCACTACTCTATGACACATGGCAAATGTGATAATAGCGAGGGCTAAAATGTGACATTATTTGTGCATCTCTAGATTTGTCCCATCCTTAACAGAAAAATTGCAACAGACGTCCAATAAATTATGCAGACTCATAATTCAGTGTACAAAAGCAAAATATAACAAGCATCTAACCCAACTTATCCAAATTGAGATATATGTTGGTATGCGCAAAGTATAGCTTTAGTTAAATGAGCTAGGGAATGTATAAATATAACATAAGACGTTTCAACAAAAAGAAAACCAGAAATAGTATATTCCAAATTCTACCAATTCAAAATTCTCTTAAACAGTTACAAACCCCAAAGAACATAAAAAAGAGAATAAAAAGGGTCCTGAATATTACTCGCCAAAACTTTAACAAAACCAAGAAATTCTAAGCTCCAATAGTTTGGGCCTTGTTAAGGATGACACCCTCATATTTCACTTGAAACCACTTCATGGCATCTTCCTTGGTAACCCTCTGATGAATGCCAACACGTGACTTGCATCTACGGCGGCGAGCAACACGGTAACCTGGGCGCTCAAGAACAACATAGAAGTCCATACCATAGATACCAGTTGAAGGGTCATACCTGACAGCAGATTAAAATTAAACAATAAGATTCACCGAACCAAGAAGCAAAGATCAATATCAAATCGCAAAAAGAGCTTTCCAAACCAAAAAAATGCGAATACCAACTAGCAACATTACTAAATACTTAATGAGTGATCAATCACAGACGATGCAAATACAGAAAACAGAAATCAAACACATGGAACATCTTAAATAGATGCATAATCGTGTAAACATGTATGGAACAATGAATGACTATTATCATCTTAACTCAATATGAGAGGGAAGAAACTCACTTGATGCCAAGATCAATGTGTTCTTGAATACCAAAACCAAAGCAACCAGTGTCACTAAAATTCCTCCTCAAAAGCTCATACTCCTTGACCTTTAAACCGCTCTCAAGAAGCTGCATAGCCTTCTCACCTCTTACAGTGACATAACAAGCAATCTTTTCATTACGCCTAATACCAAAAGACCTAACAGTGTACCTAGCTGTCGATTCCAATAATAAACCATTTAAGAAATTTTAAAAACACCAAAATTAAATTAATTTTTTTAAATATATATATATATATATATATATATATAAAATACCCTTTGAGAAGACAGGGGTTTGGCCACTGAGTTGCTCAAGCACCTAATTGAATGAAAAGGAAACACAATCAGATCAGGGGCAAAGCTACAATGAAAAATACATATGAAAAGAAAAGGACAGAAATGACCTTGGCAGCACGGGTGAGACGATCGCCACTCTCACCGACGGAGATGTTGAGAACCAGTTTCTGAACCTTAATTTCCCTCATAGGGTTTGATTGCTTCTTCTCCGAACCCTAAGAAAAAGCCATAACAGATACAACAAACAGTTAATGAGTACGCTAAGTACATACATTTTTTAGTCAGTAATTTAAAGAGCATTAAAACAATGAGAAACAAACCATTTTGGATGAAGTTTGGCGGCGGCGGCGACGATTTGGATGGAGTTAAGAGGGAAATGGACGAGTAAGAGAAAAAGGTAAAACTAATGTTAGGGTTCTTTAATTAATATATGTAGCGGAAGAGAGTAAAAGCTAGGGTTTTGTCATGTGTTGCTGTTTTACTGTTAAAATGACGTTATTACCCCTCCAAAAATGAAGACCCTGAAAAAATGTTTATATTATTCCGTTGCCGGGATTCGAACCCGGGTCTTTCGGGTGAGAGCCGAATATCCTGACCGACTAGACTACAACGGATTCCTGCAAACGTTTCATTCCTAATATTTATATAGAAATTATAAAATCTATTTCTAATTATTTTTTTAAAATCGATTTTTTTTTTAAACTTGATTTTGACATACTGTTCCAACGTTTGATTTTTATTCTTCTTGTCGGTTCCAATTTGATTGATTAATGAATGCCTGATTGTTATCTATTCTAAAGATTCATTTTCAATCATATTTTTTTCAACACCTTTTATTCAGAATTTTATTTTATTTTAACAATTTAGACCATTCAAATAATTAAGCTCGACCGACATTAATATAGCTATCAACTCAAAGATTATTTTTGATTTATGGTACAAATAGGAAAAGGGTATGCAGCAGGCAAACCAATATTTCTTTAATTATAAATAATTATATACACATGATACTATGTTGTAATGTATAGTGATTTGTTTTTCCAAATAAATAAATACCCATATAATTCTTTTTTTTATCATGTGAACAAAAGAAGAAATAAATCACAAATGTGAAAGAAAATGGAAACCCCTTCTCCGACTCCCCATATTATATAGACCTCATGTTTCTACCCTTTGTATGGTAACTGTGTGAGCAACTATACAGCCTGAGAGCAAAGCATCATCATCCTTCATTTTATATTGAACTTTGTTATCCAAGTGGCAAAGTTTGCAACTTTGATCATTGAAATTTGAAACCTTCATGCCGAAGTAGGACTACGACTCCAAGTATATCTGCCACAAAGATATCAGATTGTAGTCAACAGTTGACAGCTAAACCATGTGGTGTGCATGTTGTGATACATAGGAAGATCATTTGGATCTCTACTTGCTCCCATTCAGATCAGAACATATTTACGCGAAAAAACCACGGCAGCACAAAAGCTATTACCAGGCACGCCATCAGGAAGTTACAAAAGGGTTGTCCCCTCCAACACCCTCCCCTCCTTTCTGATGAGCTGCCACTAGTACTGATGATTCTCCCTTGATGCCACTCTTCCATAAATCTGCTATCTCCAATGCCTGTAACATTACTTGCCGTCTCTCCACATATTTCACATATTCTGCATTGAAGCAAACCAGATTGATTCTCAGTGGAGGCAGGCAGCTTTAATGATATGATGAAATGCTTTATTGGAAAATAGGAAAGTCTTGAACCATTCCAAAGTTTGGGAAACGAAAAGATTAATAGTTTAACACCAACATAAGTTTAAATCAAAGATGATAGTAATGCAAGTTCACAATGATCAATATAATTAAGCATACAGCGTAGACAACAGAAATTGGCTCCCTATTGGAATGCAGATATTTTCAAGCTTCAATACATAGGATAACTTGCACATTCAAATCTCAAATAAAGCCATATCACATGATCAATCATATGATTAGTTGGTTCAATCTAAAACACTAAAATAGTAGAACCTCAGAAGCTATAGCAAAAATTGTGCTAATAATTCATAAATGAGATAATGGCACAATGTGTACCTAGGTTGCGACCCCCTTGGTATTTTCCTAATTATTAATTAAAGAGTAAAAAAAAAACAGCAAGAAAGTGGTGGATATTCCTCAGGCATTACTAAAAATGATGAACCCAGATTCATAATCTAAAAGCCATTGTAAACAATTATCAATGCAGTAACCCCTGCAAAATCCCGAGAATTCAAGACCTAGAAGTGAAACAGCTTGAAGACATGTATATTTTGGCGATTGTAACTTAAGAATAGCAAATTAAATCATGAAACACATGTGCATTTGCATTTTAATCCAGTTTGTTGAAATATGCTTTGCCAAAATTATTCACCAAATTATAAAGAAAGTGATCGAATAAAGATAATCGGATAAACAACACAGCACTTTTCATTTGCAATACTAATGATCAGAAATCTTATATAAACAAGGACACACATGAACAGAAAACAAAAACTCATAGAAGGACTCTGCTTTTGATAACATTAAAAAGTACCTGTTTCCTTTAACCCTAAACCAGGCCTCTGCACAATAAGCATGTGCAATGCCAAGTTCATCTTTGCACCCACAGCCAAGCTGAATTAGCTCCATAGAAGAGGTGGTGGCTGTAGTTTCTTCCAAGCCCTCAGAACTCAAGTGACAAATCCTACAAACTGTTTCTCCATCACGATCCTTAAAATCACCACCTCCTCCACCGCATTTTACATCAATCACACATGATTGTTTGTCTCCTTTGGATGCCTTTGTCTTTGACTTATCCACCACTACCTTACTCGGAACCAATTCTCTGCCCTTGATATCCAATTGTGCATTTCCTCCACTAATCGATGGATTCTCGTCTGAATTCACCAATATCCTTGTCTCAAGCACCGCACCACTACTTGAATTAGTGGCATCCTGGTGACTTTCTGGCCCAAATCTATCCACACTCTCACCATTTCCTCCCGTAACACGTGTTTTCTGATCTGATATTATACTAGTCAACCTCGGTTCATCAATTTTTGTAGTGAAATTCTTGTTTTCTCCACTTATACTCACAATCTCTCCTGACCTCATCACAATCATTCTCTCAAGAACAACCTCATTAACTAAATAACTTGAATTCCCACAAGTTCCTTCGTCCAATGGCTTGTGAATTCCCATCCCACCACTTGCTTCACGATCCACTGCTGTCTTAGTTGACCCCAATCCATTTACATTTGCATCCAAGTCGCTAATTTCTCCCCTAGCACTCACTGTATCTTCTGAGTTTACAACAACTGAATTCTCTAACACAGCCCTATTACCAAAATTGCTTGTTTCTCCAGTAGAATTCCTACTTGTTCCTTGACTAACCAAATCAGAACCGCCAACATATGTTTCATTTTCATCACTTTTTTTATCCATTAATATTACCAATATAAACACCCAATTCTCAAAACAATCCCAATACCATCAGCAACCATGCATACAAAACAAACCAAAAGTGATATCTTTTAGCAACAAACAAATCCAATCAGCCCAAAAATCTCCAATACAAACCACACGATTCATGTTTCCCCATAAGAAATAACCATGCATCAACCAAAACAAGCATAATCAGTACTAATTAAGTGAAAAAAAGAGAAAGCTTTGAATCAAAAAACCAAAACCCAGATCATTACCTACACCATTTTGTTAGAAACTCAACTTTGCCACCAAAACCCAGCAACAATTATTCTCTCTTGAACAAAAAGCGTTTACTTTTATCAAATATACAGTGTATACACTAAAAAACCAAAGAAGATCTATCTATCTGTCTCCAAGCTAATTCCACCAAATACTGTCTGAAGATTTCAGGCTTACAGGTCATACATAAGAGAAAGGTGTTTGGTGGAGAAAATAACTGGATATGGCACATTAAACAAAAAGAATTGATTAATAAAGAATTCTGTAAAAGGGTATGTGTAAATATTATTATGTTTTGAAGCAGGAAAGGTAAGGACTTGATGATGCACGCCAAGAATTTATTACTGTAGATACTATTTGGTTGATGTTTCTTTCTTTACTGTCATAAAAATTTAATCTTTAGTGCAAAGTCTATTGCGTGTAAATGTTCAAGAGTAAACGCTGACCATTAAATTAGAAAAGATTTGCGTGTCTACTGATTATGACTGTACCCAATTACAGCCGTTGCCATTAAAAGAAATGACCCATGAATAAAAAAAGTGACGTTTATATTGGATTAAAGGACAGAATATCAAACAGTAGCTGTAATGGTAGTTAACTTCGGGTTGTCGTTTTTCTGGGGTTTTAGTCTTTAGGCTTTTCTTGGATTGAGCTTTAAAAATTATATAATTCTTTACTTTTATTTGGTACATGCGATGTCCTTTGTGGTTTAGCAAAGAAAAGAATATATCCTTTGGTTTATTATAGTATTATAGTATATATTTATGGTATGGTAATAGATACGTGTACTAATGGATAGACATGTAGAAAGTTCGGGTTTGAAAAGAAAAAATATAATTAATTGAAGTCAAGCAAAACTTGTTCCATATTAGACCATAGATTAATAGTTTGAAAATAAGTAGAAAAGAAATAATAATTTATGAGAATCTAGAATTAAAGAGATAAAAAAATATATATAAAAATGGTTGACAGTTGAAGAGAAATAATAAAATTTATACCACAATTCTTATTTAGTTGAAGTTGAAAAAAAAAATCTAATTCACAATTGATCCCATTAATGATTTTGTTGTTTTTGTTTTTCAAGGGAGCATAAGAGTGCACATGGATGATCACTACAGAATGGCTAAAAGAAAGGCATACAATTTAGTTAAATGCTGCCGAAGGTTTGGTAACATCATTGTCCTCAAGTTTTCCCTACCAAAAGGGCCAATTTGAACTATTTTTAGGTCCCTCGATTGTGTTATTTAGCGTAAGAAGACGACAAGATTCTTAACCACCATGTGCTTCATATATATGTATGCAGATGCAGCTAATTCCTTAAAGCTAAAACAATTTACACAGCTAATAAAGGTGTTTGATAGTTACTTGACTCTCTACCTTAGCAGCTCCTGTCAAATTTTCCATAATTAAAAGAGCATCATAAATATGTTGAAGAATGGAGAGGTATTAAGGCAAGGCACTGTAGACAGTGATGAGAACAAATTAATTCATGTCATTTATTTTTAGCCAAAGCACAATTGGTCACGAGTGGGAATGTGAACCAATTAATAACATCCTTACACATCATCAAATCAAATGTCTCATTTTTCATAATAAACATTAAAAAAATTAACAAATTTTTCTTACTTTAATAATACGTCAACATGCATTAGTTTATGATCTCAGTAGACCACCCAAGAATTTTTCAAAAAATATATAAAACTTTTCATTTCATGGTTGTATTTGGTTGGGCTTTGACCTATGCATATAACCAAGTTGGTATTTGTATGTAAATGTAATCCAATTTGTGTGCGTACTATACAGAGAGAATACATATACATTCCTTCTCCACATGCAAAGAAAACGTGATCACTAGTTGAGTTACCCAGATAAGTGTTGGCCAGGTTGGTAGCTGCTAACTACTAGCTAGTTGATATGAATAGATTCCTTTAAAATTATATAATTCCTAATAAAAAAATAAGTTATTATTAAATCTGGCGATGTATATTTGTTTCCAATTGATTGATGAATGTCATTAGAGAAAAAGAATATATTTAACTCCTGTATGATTTGGATCTTTCAGCCTCCTAACTGCGACCAATGTTTTTATTTGGGGGACATTCCTTGTAAACCACCAATTAATGTTTATAACTAAAATAAATGTTTATTTGTTTATGACATCCCTTGTAAACCTTAAACCTTGTATGAAATATATATTGATTCATTCTACCATAAAATTCATTTACAGTCTAATTAATTAAGACATGAAGTAGAAAATGAGTAGTTGTAGTAGTATTATTAATTTGATTATCGAGGTCCAGAAAGCTCCATCGCTTCAATAATGAATGAAGATTCTTCTTGGATATCATTCTCATGCCTTGAGATACTGCAATCCCTTGCCTCATATTCATTGCAACCAGCTTGGGGCGATTCCTCCATTCCTGATTGTCCACCAAAACCTTCCAACACCCTCAACACCTCAGACATCTTCGGCCGGATATTCGGGTTTGATTGTGTACACTGCAGAGCTAAGTCCACTGCCTTTTCTACCTCTATTACTTCAAAGCATCCCTTTAAATCCACATCCACTAGAACTTCTAACCTCTTCGCCTCATACAAGGTCCTAACCTGCAAGATTCCACTAACTTGTACATATTAATATTTGAATGGAAGTATTTAGTATAAATCAAGTCTGAAATTTGACTTCAAAACCATTACTAACCCAATCAAGAATCATTCCTTTTCGAATTTGACTATTTCCAGCATCCAATGCTTTTTGCCCTGTGATGAGCTCCAAAAGTAGAATCCCAAATCCAAAAACATCTGTTTTTTCAGAGGATTGCCCTGTTGACAGATACTCAGGTGCAATGTGTCCCACAGTACCCCGCACTGCCGTAGTCACATGTGAATTTGTTCGGTCTAGCAACTTTGCCAGACCAAAATCTCCAACCACTGCATCAAAATTTTCATCAAGTAAAATGTTTGCTGCTTTCACATCCCTATGTATTATTTTCGGATTACACTGTTCGTGTAAGTATACAAGTCCTCGAGCAGTCCCTATAGCAACACGAATTCGTCTATTCCAATCCAACAATGGTTTTTCACGACAACTTTCTGCAAAATAGACTAGAGCATATGAGAATGTGATCATAGAAAAAGAAAGTTTCACATTGATTTATAATTGGGAAATGTTCAAGTCAACAGATACAAAATATGCAGCTGCTAAATCGGTTACAGCAGATCCTCCGCGATAAAAAAAAAAAATGATTCCTTGGAGAATGAGAGACAAACAGATAGAAACCTCTCAAGCGATCAGCAACGCTGCCATTTGGCATATAGGGATACACAAGCAACCTCTCATTGGGTGTCAAGCAGAAGCCATATAATCGTAAGAGGTTTCGATGTAAAGCCAAGCCAATCATTTCGACTTCAGTTTGAAACTGAACTTCTCCAGTGTAATTTGGATCTTTCAGCCTCTTAACTGCCACCAATGTTTTATTTGGAAGACAACCCCTGTAAACCACCCCAAAGCCGCCTTGTCCTAAGATGTTTTTAGGACTGAAGTTGCCAGTTGCAAGTTGTAGTTCTCGAAACGAGAATCTATTCAAACGCCCAGCATCAAATTCATAATCCTGCTGCACTGCAAATTGCAGTTTATATAACAAATTCTAATAATATATATCATCATAAACAATATCAATTCTCTGAAATCAAATGAAACATCTAGTTTAGGAAGTGAAGTACCATATGATGTAAACAGTAGGTGAGACCTATAACAATGCACCCAACAAACAAGAAGCATTATAAATATCACAAATGTGCAACTGACACCTATAGTGACCGAAATAACCAACCGATGGTGACTGCTGGCCTTATGAGAAGAAATTGTCTCTGCAATTGACACATAGAGCATTCATATTAACATTGGTAGATAAATGAACTTCAATTGAATCATTCCATAGTCAAGTGCATTATTTACCATTCCCAAACTTGTGGACTTCTGTGCAAAGTTGTTCAGGCAAGGAAGAACAAAGAAAGCTATTCCCTGTAATTCTGCAAATAGAACATGTACCTGTTCATGACTTCATGCAGATAAACTATAGCAGGCCTAATATACACATAATTAATTCCTTATTAAAATGAAAATTACAGTACGGATATTTTTTCTTTTAATATTAAAATTTTTGAAGTAGTTTAAAATTTCTTTTTAAAAAAAACAAAATTTAGTCATTTAAAAAATCTAAGCATGACTTGAATTTTTAATTTAATCTATATATATGGCAATAGAAGATTATAGTCCATGTACTCCACTGCAGATAAATAAGAAAATCAGGAGAATATTCTACATTTGGAATGGATAGCCTTGAGAATTGAAAACAAGTGGTAGGAAAACAACTGTTTTGAAAAAGATCTAGATAGTAGCCATTTGATTTTTCAGGAATGGAGCTATTGACTATGCTCAACAACTGACTAATCTGCAGGACTAAATCAATTTCAGACCATACTAGGAATTGAAAATGTGTGTCTGTGTGATGGCACAAGAAATAAAGCTTCACAAGTCTGAATCAGCACAAAATTTAATTATACTTGCTTAAAGTAAGGTAATTAAGAAAATTGAACAATTACAGCTTTTCCTTAATAGAATACAGTTCAAAGGAAGATCTCACCTGTAGTCTTTTGCTAGAATTTTTGGAGTGGGGCCACTGAGATTGTTAAATGACAAATCCCTGCATGGTATTAATCAGAAACAAGAATCATTTAGAACACTGAAGAATATGAGGAAACTACAATAGTTCACATCTGATATGATAGAAGCTTACAGGAAAGCAAGTCCAGTGAGATTGGCAACAAGTTTAGGGATTTGTCCTGACAACTTATTTTTACTAAGCCTCCTGAAAGACTTGACATGTAAATTGTTTTAGAAGTAATATATAATACAACAGAATCAATTGACATGCCAATGCCAAATGCAAAGATATAGCTGCTACACTCACAAGTAACTTAGATGGGTCAGAGAACCCAAAGAGCTGGGAATATCACCAGTAAAGTGGTTGCCAGAAAGGTCCAGAGTCTGAAGCTCTGAAAGGTTTCCAATCTCTTCTGGGATGGGACCTGTTAACTGATTGTTCTGCAGTTGCCTACAAATAACAAAGATTCAGTGTTTATGAGTTGGTAAAATGATATCCAGCAACATTATAACACATATAAGAATTACAATCAAGCATTACTTAATTTCAACAGGAGCAAAAAAAAAAAAAAGAAAAAAGGAAGCAAATAGCAACTTACAATGTTTGTAGATGGCTTAAATCCCCAATATTAGATGATAGGGTCCCGGATAATCCACTACTTGCCATCGCACTAACAAAAAAAGAGCCCAAAAATTGTCACTAAAAGAAACAAAACTAAAATCAGAAGACCTTATCAATTTTTTTTAGCAGTTGTTTTTATAGGGGAAAGAAGAAGAAAATTTCATGACTTACATAGAAATAACAAAACCTTCAGGAGAACAACCAACCATATTCCAAGTACAAGGATCAACAGAGTTTATATCCCAACCATCCATAACTCTAAACACGTCATACATATCTCTCTTCATAGCTATCAATGCAGCCACTAACAACAAACACAAACAAAACTTCAGCAAATTTGCAGACCAAACTAAAAAGACAGTGTTAGTAAACGAAAGTTGTTACCTTCATAGTTAACACCTTTAGGAGAAAGAACAAGACCGTCAGAAGCTAAAGTAATGTCAATACTAAGCAACAAGAAATGCACCAAAATGACCATAATAACACCTTTCATTGAGATAACCAACCCACCAACCAAAGTTTTCAAGACCATTGTAGCTGTAATGTAGAGTCAGGTGAAGACATTTAAGAGGTAGTAATGCAAAGATGACTTTCTTGCTACCATACCAATTTTTTTATTTAACTACTCTTTTTGGAATCTTTGAATTATATAAATGATACTGTATAAAATAATAGCAGACTATAATAATACATTGAATAATGGAAATGGTGGCAAAGAATTTTGGATTAAGAGCCTCTACTTTTAAAATTATTTTATTGGAACATTTTTTGTTGTTTTTGTTTAATATAAAAATAATTAAAGATTGTAATGTAGTAGGAAAATAAATAAATAGCTCTAATGTTCAACTTATGACATCTCGAGATTTGGTAAAGACCAACAGAGATGGTCTCCTTTGTCTCGTCTTGACCAATCATTCTTTGTTAATTTCATTGCTACACCTCTAAAAAACCTACTTGTTACCTCGTGAATGTTCAAAAAAATATAAACTTGTTAGCTTAGGACCGTTGATACTTGTTACTTCTACCAATCAAAAACCCTACATTGAAATATCAATATTACTATATTATAGAATAATATTTTTATATACGTATTTCCAGTTCTGGGAGTAATCAATCAATAGTGTGAAGAAAGGTGCTGGTCCTGGACC
>CANYLF010368241.1:0-15987 GCA_948193215.1 Bocquillonia castaneifolia
CCTCTTGTTGCTTCACATAGACATCTTGATTGGCCATGTATTTTAACACCAATTCTTCAAAAGATGGCTTGGCTTGTTATTGAGGTGGTTGTTGCACTTGTTATTGAGGCGGTTGATATTGTTGCCTTGGTGAGAATCCAGGTGGAGCTGCATGACTTGGTTGGCTAGGTTGATTGGGGTCCTTCCATGTAAAGTTAGGGTTATTGCGCCAACTCGGGTTGTAAGCGGTGGAAAATGGATCATCTTGGGGTTGATGATTGTCATATCCACCAATATAGTTCGCCACCTCCACATTTTGATTTCCATTATAAGTGCAATTTGAAGATGGATGCCCAAATTGACAACAAAAATAGCAAGCTTCATTGGTGGAAGTTCCTTGGTGACTTGGCTCTTTAGCCAACAACATCTTCACATGTTTAGTGAGGTCAGCAACATGGTTAAGAACTTCAGAAGATGATTGGTCACTAGAATGATTCCTTCTATTTCTACCGGCCTTCGATTGAGAATTAGTAGCAGGCATTTTAAAGATATCCCACATCTCCTCGGAAGTCTTCTTACCCATACCAATACCGACATGAGTGTCCACCAAATTTTGCCCATTATCACATAACCCCTCATAGAAGAATGTCACCAAGAGATTAGTGGGGTATTGATGATGTGGACATTGAGTAAGATAGCTTTGAAATCTATCCCAAGCTTCATGGAAGAGTTCAATATCATTTTGAACAAAAGTGCTAATCTTAGTTCGCAACTCCGTAGTCTTTCTTTGGGAGTAGTACTTGGCGATGAACTTGTTGTAGATATCTTCCTAAGTTCGCATTGAACCTCAGGCAAGTTCATGAACCAAGTTTTGGCTCTATCTTTCAATGCAACAGTAATGCATCGCATCCGCAATACAAGTTCAAGAACGCCATTCAATGAAAAAGTTACAATGACGCTGCAGAATTCCCTCATAAAAGCTAATGCATCTTCGGATGGTAAACCATAGAAGTGTGGAATCATGTTGAATTGAAGAGTTTTCAAATCATAATTCCTTGCAGCATGACTTAGAACAATGCATGACGGGGATGCACTAATAACAGCGTGTTGAATATTATGAAGATATCGCCTTGCCTTTATGGTGGTGGTTTTTGATACCCTTGTGGTGGAACATACCCATGTCATCGTCCCACTTGCAGTGGAGGATGTTGAACATTAACAATAGGAAGTCATGAATCAACAACTCTGCTAATTGGTGGAATTACAACTCCATTGCCACAGTTGTTTCCTCCATTGTCACCATTATTTCCATTGTTGCCACCGTTATTATAAATGGCATCATCATTGTCATCATAAATTGACATCCTCAACATGTCCTTCAGGAGGATTAAAATTGTTGCGTGGTAGTCCAAATTACGGATCACCAGGTTTTGTTTCATTGGATGCCATGTCACCAGCTTGCTTTCGTCGATGAGAAACTAAATGATTTGCTTGACAAGTTCATTCTATCTCCAGATTTAACGTTTCTAACTTGGAAGAATCAATACCCTTAGATTGATTCCGAGTTAGCATGCACTACCTACAAGCACAAAAGCAAACCTAAATCAACAGTAATGAAATAACAACTAACATAATACGTAACAATAGATTCACAATCACAATACGAAAATTAGCAAAAGGAAAAAAAATTCAACACTAAAAACAAAACAAAAACGAAAAACAGCAAAAAGCAAAAAAAGCAACGACAAATGTTGACGATTAAACAAAAACAAAACAATTAACAATTTAAGTAAATAAAATCACGTTAATCGAAAAAATAATTAATTCCGTTGTCCTTGGCAACGGTGTCAAAAACTTGACAACTCCCACAAGTGCACGGAATAGTTGTAGTAATAAACTCGGAGTACGAGGTCCATCCACAGGGATAAAACGTATAAAAATCAATTTTTTGATTAGAAACACAATATGCAAGAAAATTAAAATGAATACCCTTAGTTTGATTTTTGAAATAATTGAAAACTAATTAATAAATTAAATGAAATTCAAATAACTAAATTAAAACAAGACAATAAATTAAAAAAATAAATTAAAACTAAAAAAACAAATTAATTCAGTAAATAAACTCAATAAAAACAAACACTAGAGCTCAGGATTTCATCTAGAGGGGTAATTCAATTACTAAATTAAAGATTCATTTAAGCAGGACTTTTCGAAAATATTTTAATCCTCCGTCGAGGTAGAAAAACGTATTTAATTGAACCAACTATGCCAATCCATCGATGCACACTGATTAAACAATTAAATTTATTACGCAAATCTTTAAATCAAGTTTAGGTTAATTACCGTGTTCGTATTAACATCTAAATAAGCTCAATTTTCAAATCCGGTTTATAACAATTCGTCGATTAAATTATAAATCCTAACAAACATAAAACTAGGTGGCCAATCAAGAATTATGTTAAATAAGCTCTTGAAAATTGAGTTAAATGAATAAACAAGAAAACTATAATAAAATAATTAATCAAAACATTAATAATTAAATTACCCCTTCTAGACTACATCCTTCACTCTAGTAGGAAAATTAGTTATTAAACATAATAAAAATCATCAAACAAATAATTAAAACCAATAAACAAACAATTAACATAATGAAAATTATAAAATAGATTAAAGTAGAATCAACTTAGTCTCAATTGTTGAATACAAGCTTTAATTCTTCACCAATTAACTTGAATCAAATTAAAACCAAGAAATTGTAAACAAACCAAAATTGAATTCTAAGGAAAAAGAAAATAAATACGCCAAGAAGCTCTCTAAAAGTTCCAAACAATAGTATATATAGTGTAATACTTTCAAAACCCTAAAAATACCATAGGAACCACTCAAAATCGGACCAAAATACCCCAAAATCACCTAAAAACCAATGAAAACCCGCTGAAATCATGTGAACCAGACACCTGGTTTTGGTCCGGTTGAGGTCCGGTTGTCTGCTGATCTCCACGGGCTGAAATTGCTGGTTGAACCGGACCAACCTGATTCTGAACCGGAGCAAATTTGCTCCACGGTTTGGTCCGGTTGAGACTTAAAACGGCTGGTTCGACCTCGATTTGACTCCGAATTCATCCCGGTTCGATCCCACACGTTCCTAACACTGCAAATTTATAAATATGACAAAATAAGTGATTAAACCACTCAAATATTAAAGAAATTGAATTAAAACCCCATAAAATATATAGAATATAAACCGGTTATCAAAAATCAACATTTAAGACAATACAATTATCCATAATTAACAATGTTTTATGATTTAAGGTTATTTTTTTATGTGCCTACAAATTTATAAAATAATTATGTACTATAATATGTCCGAGTCGATTTTCATTCTAGATGCCGATTATTATGATACATTCTTAATTAGTGATTAGAATAGGATTCATGAACCTGATTAGGTAGCTGAGATTTTTATGCAAAATTAATGATATCTATGGCAAACAAGCCAGATTGTTTGTAGTTTTTACTTTGGATGGTACGTACAAGTAGCAAGTTTACATAGTCACGTGCTGCATATTTTTAATTATACTTTATTTAAATACTTACCTTATTGAATGTTATTTTATGAGTGAAGTATAAATTTTTATTTCATCATATATATAACTAAATTATTTTTAAAAATTAGTTTTTTAAAAATTTTAATACTTTAAGGATTAATATTTTTATAAGTTATTTAAAAATAATAATATTTAATTTAGTTTCAATATTCTATTTTTAAAATTATTTTATTAAACTATAATAAACTCTCATTAACCTCTCACTGGCAATATCCCTATCGGTAATTTTATACAACAACAACAACAATTTCAACAGCTAATGCAAACATGTATCATTTATATACTATTTTAATTATATACTATTTTAAGTTAAACATTGCACTACAATTATATACTATTATATACCATTTTTCCATCAATTATAACTATTTTAAGTTAAACATTGCCTTTTTTTTTTTTTTACTTTGAAGACACGTTTGGTAAAACACAGCTTTCATCTGAATCTTGATTTTCATAAATAACTGTATACATTGAACATTTCATGCAATTTAAATCATTCATTTCATTTCCAAAATTTCTTTTACAAACTTTACTGTTTATAATATAAAGGCTAAATCATTTTTTATATTAATATATTATAAATTTCAAAATTATAAATGTCTATGTAGACACTTTTACCATACTTATATTTTAATATTTACTTATAATTTATTTGTAAATTTATTCAAAATATTTGTACAAAATGAATAAGATATAAAAATATTTTTATATTAATAAATATTTATTTATTGCTAAATTAATAAATTATTAATTTATCAACAAATAAATAACCTCTCTAAATAATAAATTTTATTGGTTCCCATAGTAATAATTTATCGATGTTTTACTGTATATACAAATTTTAAGTTTATAAAATAGTACTCCCAGTTCCAAAATATCTATCGTTTAAGATTTATGCACACATATTAAGGATAATTATTAAATCATTTAGATTGTAGAAAAATAAATCTCTATTGACAAAATTACTCTTTACCCTCTCTTCATTAATTACTTATAATAGTTGTAATTTATAGTATTGATAAGGGTAAACTTGAAAAAAGTATGATTAATGCTTCATTTTTGATAATTTGGCAAGGATTATGTAAGTGACAGATAATTTGAGACAAAAAAAAGTCCCTAAAACGATAACTATCGTGGAACGGAGGGAGTAAAAGTGATCAGAAAATATTTAATTTTATAATTTTTTTATCATTTAAAATAATTACTATAATTTTAATTTTTTTGTATATTATATTGAGAATATTAGAATTTTTTTTATTACTTTCATAGGTTTTGTCTTAATTCATATTCATTTGCTATAATAGTTTATTAAAATTGACGACAGTAACTAATTAAGTAAGTAATTTTTAAAAGGCAAATACTATTTATCTATCCTGAAAAATGAGTCAAATCCTAAATATATTCTGAATTTAAAATTGTTCGGATTTAGGCTATAATTTTACAAGTTGTTCCAAGTATATCAATCATTCAAATGTGTCAATCAATACGATATCGTTTCAAACTAAAACTACGTCGTTTGAAATAAAAAACAATAATAAATCATTCTTATTTGAAATATGGATAGGTTTGGAACAGCTTGGTAAAATTAGGGTCTAAATTCAAACAATTTTAAATTCAGGATATATTTGAGACTTGACTCATTTTTCAGGATAGATTAATAGTATTTGCATTTTTAAAATAATTATTTAAAAATAAAAAAAATTATTTGATTTCAATAAAGGGTTAGTGGGGCATGATTGAGAAGGCAAAACCCGCCCGCTACCATTCTTAGGTAAATTTTCATATTTTCCAAATTAAGAAAATTATTAGTACATCATCTAATAATATTTTTATATTTATTATAAGAATAAAATTGAAAATATTATGAAAGAAAAGTTAAAGTGATAAATAAAAAAGAGTCTTTCCGATTAAAAAAGCTACTGGTAAAAGTGTCTGTATTAGCTGTTGGAGAGCTTTTCAGTTCCCAACGGTTAACAAAAGTGTATGGTTAAAGTTTCTTAATAATAACTGGTAGATGTTAGGTACCTTTTTTATATCGGTTCACAAAAGCTCTAAATTGAAATTTTTAAGAAGCTGTTCACTTTTAGTTTTACATTTTAACTTATTTATTCTTTATATTTTTTTATAATAAAACTGTTTATATTTTTAACTCATCTAAAATTTTTGATATAAAATATTTATTATAAACTATCATTTAAAAGTATAATTATAAATAATTTTATTATAGCATTCATTTTAAAATTATATTACTTTTTTACTTTATTTTTTTACATTCATTTTTTTAAAATATAAATACTTATATATTTAATTACTTTTTAATATATAGATATTTAATTTTTATTTTTACTATTATATTAAAATATATCAATTCAAATATTTTATTATTTAATTTATACATTTTTAAATACTTTTATAGACCTTTATTTATAAATTTTTTTAATTATTAGGATGATTGATAAATGTCTATATTTGTTATTTAATACATAAACATTAACAGTTCAAATAGTTTAACCAAACATCTAACAATAATCAGCTACCAGCTGTCAGCTTACCCTCTAACAACTACCAGCAACAAATATCAGCTAACAACTACTAGCTACCATCTTAACCGAACTTGCCCTTAGTAATTAATATATTCTTGGTTCTATTGTCAACAACTAGGACACGATGCCAAATAGACCCAATCAGTTAGGGGATGTTTGATAACCCAACTTATGATTTAATTAAATTAAAATTTTTCAGTACTTATTTCTTTTATGTGGTGTTTGATAAGCAACTTAATATCAACTTAACTTAATTAATTAAGTTAAAAACCACTTAAAATGATAAGTCAAAACTTTTAACTTAAAATTTTAACTGAAAATTATCAATGTTGGTCTTTTTAAAATTTTTGTAAAATAATTTATATAAACTTAGTTTTTATTATTATTATTATTATTATTATTATTATTATTATTATTATTATTATTATTAAACTATCATTAATAAATCAAAATATCTTTCTCTTTAAGTTTATACCCTTTATTTGACTTATAATTTTATCAACTATTATACCCTTATATATGGTTATAATTATTTTTTCAAAATTACTTATAATCTAAATTGATATTAATGATTATAAATTTAGAAAACAAAATTTAAAATTTTTAATGAAAAAATTAATATTTTCAACAATTAAAATCATCAAACATATTATTAAATTCAACACTTAAAATTTTCAGCATTTATTACATTCAACACTCAAATTTCAGTATTTAATTTTCAATTTTATCAAACATAGCCCGAGTCTGATAGAGCACTGAATGTTTGGTATGTAAGCCCAGCATGGGCAGATCATATGCATTGGGTTGGTTCGGTTCAGTTTGATCTGAATTGAGTCGAAACGTAAAGTTTTTGGTTGAAGTGAAGCAAAAATCTAATCTAATCAAACCAGTCATTGAATCAAAATCGAACCAAACCATATAGTTTGGTTTAATTCGATCTGAAATGAGGCAAATTGATTGATTTTCTGTTGGAGAGAAATCAAAATCTAACTGAATCAAACCAACCACTAAACTGAAATCAAATCAAACCGAATGATTTTATTTAGTTTGGTTTGATTTTTATTTTTTTTTATAAATATTCATTATATTTTTTTATATACATTTATTAAAAAGTTAATAAACTCATGTATCTTAGTATAAGAAATAAAAAAACACATAATTTATATTAAAAATGAAATATAATTTTTTAAAAGTAGAAATTTAGTTTTTTTTTTTATCATTTCAATTTTTCTATTTGAAAATCTAAATTAAAATTTGAAAACCAAAATCATTTTAAAGTGAAAATTAAATCGAACTGTAAAAGCTAAATTATTTTTCAAAAATCAGTTTAGTTTAGTTATTGCACACCCCTAAACGGAATTTTGGGCAGGGAAGGGTGATATTGTCCTTGGTCGTTTATGTCTTGGGTTTTAGTAGTTCATACCCAAGATATTGTTAGTGATAAATATCATAAAAAATAACATACTAACGAGGTCTTGGTTTAGTGGTAAAGCCATTTGACAAGGAAGCTTCAATTAAAGGAGGTCTCGAGCTCGAGCCTCATCCGTTGGGAGAGAGATGTGTCTTCTCTCAGCTAGAAATTAGTTTGGACAACAGTAAAACGGGGTTAATGATACTCCGGTGAATATGTATGTACAACCACTTATAAAAAAAAAACATGTGTAATGAAATCGGGATGAATTTGTATGTGACTGATAATTAGGTATGCTATATTGATATTTTTTCCAATAACTGAATAATAAGAGATTGAGCCCGTATTTATAATTTTTTAATATTTTAGTTTGATTTGTTTTTTGCTTTTGAAAAGTAAAAACTAAATAAACGGAACTATATGTAGTATAATTTTTTTTAGAAAATAATATTATATTCCTATGCGTTTAAGTAGCTAGTGTATATTATATTATATTATTATTTGATCTAAAATTAATTTCTAATATTATTCTATATTTATCTTCTTCTGTTTCTATTTTATTTTTCTTTAAAATTTAAAAAAGTTATTTTTATATTTTGGTGAAATAAAAAATAGAATTGAATTGAATTTATCTATGTAGTTCAGTTTGATTATGCTTTAAATCAAATCAAATTGAAAGCCAATTTATCCACCTTTATTTTCTAAAGTTTTGATAACCATCCTGATAACAAGCAACATTTAAGACAATACAATTATCCATAATTAACATGTTTTATGATTAATTAAAGTTATTTTTTTATGTGCCTATAAATTTATAAAATAATTATGTACTATAATATGTCCGAGTCGATTTCCATTCTAGATGCCCCGATTATTATGATACATTCTTAATTAGTGATTAGAATAGGATTCATGAACCTGATTAGGTAGCTGAGATTTTTATGCAAAATTAATGATATCTATGACAAACAAGCTAGGTTGTTTGTAATTTTTACTTTGGATGGTAAGTACAAGTAGCAAATGTACATAGTCGATGCCATGCTGATTAAATCAAAGTAATTTGATGAGAATCTCTTTGAGCTCAAGTAGAAGTCTCGAGTTTGATTTCTAGGCGTGCAGCAGTGTTAAATATTTGGCAGGAAGAGTTTTACCCCTCAAAAGTGTCCTACCCAACTCAAATCTAGATTAATCTGAGTCTAATGAGGTTGGGATACCAGATGGTCTCTCCACCAAAAAAAATTAAATCGAAGCCACGAAACCTACCTTTCAAATCCTCAACAAGAAAAATTGGGTAATGGTAGGCGAAGAAAGGATAAGCTTGAGATCAACAAGTAGAAGAAAACATATACATAAGACAAACATCGAGTATAACCTTCGCCAGATAAACCCAATTTCAAGATCCAGAATAGACACCTTTGCCCATCAATCAACCCACTTTCCTGTATATATACAATATCTCCAGCTAGAAGCGAGTAAATTAAGAAGAAGAAGCAAAATAAAAGAAATGGGAAGAGTACATGTTTTAGTGATACCTTATCCAGCGCAAGGACATGTGATTCCTATGATGGAACTCTCACAACGTTTGATAAAACAGGGATTCAGAATCACATTTGTGAACACAGATTATAATCACAAAAGGGTCTTGAAAGCTCTGGATCACAAGGATTTTCCTGAAGATCAAATTAGTCTTGTTTCGATCCCTGATGGACTGGAACTCTGGGAAGATAGGAATGAGATTGGAAAGTTAACTCAAGCACTATTTAGTGTCATGCCTGGCAAGCTGGAGGAGCTTATTAATAGTTTCAATATTGCATCAGAAGATGATGAAAAGAATTCGAAGATTACTTGTATCATTTCTGATGAGTGTAATGGATGGGCTCTTGAAGTGGCAGCCAAGATGAACATCCCTTGCGCCGCCTTTTGGCCGGCATCAGCTGCCCTTCTGTCCTGTTTGTTTGCCGCTGAAAAGCTAATTGAGGATGGTATAGTTGACAACACTGGTAAGAAAATTAAGAAACTCAACATATAGTATATATATCTGTTTCAACAAAATTAATTAAGATTTTGACATGCATGTTTCATTAGTTTCTACATGAAGACCTTGTCAATTAGGACTTCAAGTTCATTACTAGTGTAAACTGGCATGGCATTCATCAGAAATTGATTTCAAATCTTCACAGTTCATGTTTTCTTTTTCTAAAGGAACTCCACTGAAGAAGAAGCAGATTATCCAGATGTCTCCAACAATGCCAGCCATCAGCCCTGAAAATTTACTATGGAATTGCATGGGTGACTCAACCGCAAATAAAATTACATTTCAAACTATAATTAGAAACAGCAAGGCTGTCAAAGCAGTAGACTGGATAATATGCAACTCTGCATATGACCTGGAGCCTGGAGCATTTTCCTTCGCACCAAAGATTTTACCAATAGGACCAATATTGGCAAGCGGTCGACAAGGAGATTCAGCCGGAAATTTCTGGCAGGAAGACTCAACATGTTTGAAATGGCTCGATCAACAGCCACCAAAATCAGTTGTATATGTTGCATTTGGAAGTTTCACTGTATTTGACAAAACTCAGTTCCAAGAACTAGCACTAGGGCTCGAACTCTCTCGCAAGCCATTCTTGTGGGTTGTAAGGCCGGACATTACAAGCGAGAGAAACGCCTATCCTGATGGTTTTCATGAAAGAATCGCCAGCCGTGGCCAGATGGTTGGGTGGGCGCCACAGCAGAAGGTTCTAAGCCACCCTTCTGTTGCCTGCTTCTTGAGCCACTGCGGTTGGAACTCAACAATGGAAGGTGTGGCTAGTGGTGTCCCTTTCTTGTGCTGGCACTACTTTGCTGATCAGTTCCTTGATGAGAGCTATATTTGTGATGTTTGGAAGGTTGGATTGAGGTTCAACAAAAATGAAAGTGGCATCATCACAAAGGAAGAAATTCAGAATAAGGTGAGGCAGGTTCTAAGTGATGAAGAAATTATAGCCAGGGCTTCAGAATTGAAAGAAATAACCCTGTTAAATGTTGGAGAGTGTGGTTATTCAAGCAGGATTTTCAATAGTTTCATTGAATGGATGAAGATTTAAGAATGCTATATCTTATATCTCTGTATATCACTGTCCATATTGCAGAACAGCAAGAATTGTATCTGGCAAAAAAATAAATTAATTAATGTCGCTCTTTAATAGAGATATATTTTTCATTAATCCTATTTATTTTGTCGTAACAATAAAATAAGCCTAAAAAGAAAAGTCTCAAATCGTCTGAGAGTAAAATACAGAACAAGTGACCCTGCCAGAGGCTGAGGTGTTTGAGCAACTGAAAACAGGCAAATCAGACTGCCACGCACAAATGTGAGATGAACAAATTACTTAATGATTTAAATAATAATTTATGTCTTATAATTATAATTAAAACTTGATTAATTTCTTCTTCAGATCCAATGTTTGTATGCCTTTTTTTTTTCTCCGTGTATGAAATATTTGTCCTTTTGCATTTTTTTTTGAAAAATTATACACTAAAGCAGGTTTTCTATTATATCACTGTTGACATGGTGTCGCAAACAAATCAAACATCGACACCTGTATAGAAAAAAACTACCCACTACATATGAATGAAGAGAAAGAAAAATAAAAACTAGCACCTTCTATATAGAATAGTCCTCACCCCATTACACAATAATCCATGTGTCATTATTCTATTAAACTGCCATTCCATGTCAAGAGCTGACATGAAAAACCTGCTTCAGGATATAATTTCTCTTTTTTTTTCTCTTTCTTCTTTCATTCAGTAGAGAGATATACAAGGACAAATGATAGAGCCATGAACCATGAAACAAGCATAAAAAACATGCACAAGTAAACTTAACCTTAAATGTGAAATACAAGTATCATGCATCCAAAAGATTGAAATTAAGCCAATAAGATAAGGACGACAACCAATTAGAAGTGAACATATGACAATGCCATGCGAAAATTGTTACTTGATTTAATTATTTTCTCTGATCAGTCTTCTATTATCACAAATCATATATAGCTATATTGTGAACGACTATTCAATTTTTAACATGTACTTTTTTTAATAAGATTTTAACATGTACTTGTATAACTTTTTTGTGATAATAGTTTTGTTGATTGCAAAAGACTTGTCATTGCTAAACACTAAACTTGTTTATGGATTGTGATAGATGACAGGGATATCCCTAGACTGGAAAACTGAACCGATTAATTTCAGCTCTTGTCTTTATTTAAAAAAAAAAATAATTTGGCTTCATTTTATATATTAAAAAATAAAACTGAACCAAAATAAAAATAGACTGAATATAAGCATAAAAAAAATTTGTTAATTCGGTTCGATTTGATTTTGATGTTAATATCTTTTACTTCGGTTCAATTTTGAAATAAAAAAAATCAGTTCAATTCAATTTAATTTTAAGTATTAAAAAATAAATTGATCAACTAAGCCAAAAACTGACCAAATATTGGTTTGGTTTGGATGATAATACCTTGATTCAATTCAGTTTTGAAAATAAAAAAAGATTCTATTAGATTGGGTTTGAACTAAAAGAAAAGCCCTAGTGATAGAAGAACTTCATCAACCGTATTTTTCACAATTTGATACTAAGCCATTTACCATTTCACCTAATTAAAAAAAATTGATGCAATTTACCCCATTTAAGTTCGAGAGTGTATCTTCATATATGATAATCAATGTTATAAAAAAAATGAAATTAATAATTATACATTACAACCGATACACCAAGTGCAAAATATAACCGTCTAATGTATGAGAGAGAAGATAATTAATAAAGTTATGAATGATTGTTTTATGTGCCAAGTGTACGTAGGTCATTATATTTTACACTCAAAAAAATTGATGGAGACGTTTGACATAGAGACGAACTCAAATTAAGAACACATGCATAAGCCAAATATCGAGTACCTAGATAAAATCATAAAACTTAAAGACAAATAAACTATAGCCACAGATACCAATTACTACCCTTAAAGATTCCAAATGAACATTAAGCCAAATGGCCATGAGGATTATTGCATTTGCATAATTCTGTTCATGCTTATATATAAAGTAGCATGAACAGAATTATGAAACAACATATAAAATTTTCTATCACGAATTTTATCCCGATTAATCGTTTCTCTCTAATTAGAGGCCATCCAGTCGGGATTTATTGAGAGAAAATATGGGAAGAGTACATGTTTTAGCAATACCATGTCCAGCACAAGGACATGTAATTCCTCTGTTGGAACTGTCACAACGTTTGGTAAAACATGGATTCAGAATTACATTTGTGAACACAGATTATAATCACAAAAGGGTATTGAATGCTCTGGAGAATTACAAGGATCGTGTTGGTGAACAAATTAATATGGTTTCAATTCCTGATGGAATGGAGCTCTGGGAAGATAGGAATGAGTTTGGGAAGTTTACTGAATCAATATTTAGTGTGATGCCTGGAAAATTGGAGGAGCTTATTAACAGAATCAATTCATCAGAAGAAGATGAAAAAATCAGTTATGTCATTGCTGATCAGAATGTTGGATGGGCTCTTGATGTGGCTGCCAAGTTGAACATCCCTTGTGCTGCCTTTTGGCCTGCATCAGCTGCCATACTTTGCCTTTTGTGTGGTGTCCAAAAGCTAATTGATGATGGAATTATCGACAGTAATGGTAAAAACTCTTATACGCATGGTATATTCAATTCACAATTAAGTTTTGTTAAAGGGTTTATTGGTTTTGCCTTTAATAAAAATACAATTTAATCCTTTAACTTAATTTTATAATAAATTGGTATGCAATTGGAGAAAAAATTTTAATCAAGTTTTTTTTTTTCTAATTATATTAATTTAAAGTTTATTTTTTTAAGTTCATGAAATTTTAATTTTAATTTTATGTAATTATCTTTTTAAGTTATTAAAGTTTTAATAATTAATTACTCGTTCATATATTTTATGCTTTCTTTTTTATAGGAAATCCACTGAAGAAGCAGATGATTAAGATGGATCCAACAATGCCAGCCATGAGCACTGAAAATTTAGTATGGAATTGCATTGGAGACCCGACAACAAATAAAATTGTATTTGAAGCTATGATTAGAAACAACGAGTCTGTCAAAGTGGCAGACTGGATAATCTGCAACTCTGCATATGACCTGGAGCCTGGAGCATTTACATCGACACCAAATATTTTACCAGTAGGACCATTATTGGCAAGCTGTCGACAGGGAGAATCAGCAGGATATTTCTGGCAGGAAGACTCAACATGTTTGAAATGGCTCGATCAACAGCCACCCAAATCAGTTGTGTATGTTGCATTTGGTAGCATAACTGTACTGGACAAAACACAGTTCCAAGAACTAGCACTGGGACTCGAACTCTCTGGCAAGCCATTCTTGTGGGTTGTCAGGCCTGACATTACAAGCGAGGCAAATGCATATCCTGATGGTTTTCATGAAAGAGTTGGCTGCCGAGGGAAGATGGTTGAATGGGCGCCTCAACAGAAAGTTCTAAGCCACCCTTCTGTTGCCTGCTTCTTGAGCCACTGTGGTTGGAACTCAACCATTGAAGGTGTGGCTAATGGTGTCCCTTTCTTGTGCTGGCCCTACTTTGCTGATCAGTTACTTGATGAGAGCTATATTTGTGATGTTTGGAAGGTTGGATTGAAGTTCGACAAAAATGAAAGTGGCATTATCACAAAGGAAGAAATTGAGAATAAGGTGAGGCAAGTTCTAAGTGATGAAGAAATTATAGCCAGGGCTTCAGAATTGAAAGAAATAGCCTTGTTAAATGTTGGAGAGTGTGGTTATTCCACTAAGATTTTTAATAATTTTATTGAATGGATGAAGAATTAAGCATGCTATATTTGTCTTAATTAATTAAGTATTTCTATGTCACTGTCTATTGAGAACAACGACAATTGTATCTGGTGAAAAATAAATGTCTCTTTAATTTAGAGATTTATTTTCATTTCATTTGGTCTAGCTACAAAAACATACGCCAAAAAAATAGCAAACTTTTGTAGTCTCTATATAATGTTTTTGTTGAGATACATGCATGCTTTAACAAGTTTCAGAATCTCTTTTTTTCTTTTTAAAAAAGCAACAAGTTTTACAACAAGTTAAAAAAGGATTCATGGAAATATCAGCTGCTCCTCATAGTAAAAATCAGAAGCTTTAACCATCTAGCTAGATTTTGAGTCACGTACAGAGAATTTACAAAGTTTAATTATCAAAATTATTCACATTTTAATTTTGGCATGTGTTATTCTCAACTTAACTAAATATTGTTAGATCTAAAAACCCTAGCTGCCTTTTTTATTTTCTCTCTAAATAGTTTATAAATATTTTCTTTTTTTGAGGTTGTCGTTGGTCTTTTCACTGATGATAAGCCCCTTTAGATCAATTTTTTTTCTGTTTATTTCAATAAATTGGGTGTTTGCATTAATCTATTTAGGTTGTTTAGTTCCTTTTTTTAGAGAGTTTTGTTTTGTCTCCTTTTATGGGAATTTTCTTCTAGTTTTCTTTCTCTTTTATAGGAGTTTAATCTAGTATTTCAATTCAAGATTATTATTGTTATACTATTGCATATTATGTGGATCTCCGCTATTTGAAAGATGCAGAGTCATCAGAGAGTTTATTGAAGTTATATTGTTGGAGCCGATCAAGCCGAATTGTCAATAATAATATAGGGTAATCAATCTTAAATTGATGTACTGGATTATGAATGTGTTTTATTTGTGTCTCTTTACTTAAGAATTTACAACAAAGTTCTTTGGTTTTGTATACGATTAGCGAATGTTACCGCTTATAAATTAGTTAGAATGACGAATTCTATGATTGATTGTAATGTATGGTGGCAAAACCTCCTTATTGTCTTGTGTATTTGTTTTTTGATTATTAATATATTTTCTGGTTCGGTCAAGAAAAAAGCTAAATATTGTTATAAACTAAAAAAATAATGGATCAATATAAAATTTGAATAAAATTGTTACAGACCAAATATATACCGAATCAAAATGTTAAGTTTTAAAATCAAATTAAATTTAATAGTTAATTAAAATGTTATGACGAATAAATTATAAATATTACTTTTATTATATGAAATTCTGTAGCGACATATGACAAGGACAATGTCCATAGAGTCATGAACCAAGAAACAAGGGGAAAAAACAATTAAACTTAAATTAATTAATTAAAGTGAAACTGCATTTTCTTGTTCTTATTTTCTCTTCATTCGCATATGAGACTTTTTGTTCTTTATCTTTTTCTTCCCCCTTTCTTTTCTTTTTTCATCTTGTAAAAGGACAATCTAATCATGCACAAAGAAACAAGCATATATAAAACACAAAAGAATTCATATACACATGCAAATAGAAACAAGTGTAATTTACAATAATATGTTTTTAACTTGTAATACATGTATTTTTTATAC
>CANYLF010368288.1:0-14508 GCA_948193215.1 Bocquillonia castaneifolia
AAATATGATGTTTATAATAATTATCAATAATAATAATACTAATAGTAATATTAATAATAATACTAGTAATAACAATAATATATATTTCTAGCATGCAGTCTACGAGTAAATCATAAATGTGAAATTAACTCACAGTAAGAATGAGCGCTTCCCTGCGCCCCGGAGCTACTGCTTTTTTCTCTGGCTCGACTACTCTCTACAGAATGTAAAAGAATATAATTTACATTAAAGAAATAACCTAATTCCTATTGACCTCTAGATTTCTATATAAAGATCGTAACTTATATCCTCAACCTATAACTATAAACGCATTATATAACTTAGTCTGTTTAACCCGATATCACGTTTTACGAGAAAATTCTACCAAAAATTTGGTAGAACCTCTCCTGTAAATTGGATATCTCTCTACCGATGTGGAGCGCATCCTGCATAAAAACCAACACTTCTATAATCATAACAAATTGCCAGGCCTACCGAATTACCCAGACTTACCAAACATAATAGTTATAGCACTAACCAACATCATCTATATTCATATATTTATTGAACTTATCATACCATTTATTATCTATCAATATATACTTATTTAAAATCCAAGCAGTCCTCAACAGTCCGTAATTACAGCACCTCGTTATATGGTCTAAACAGTTCTAATATTCAATTAATTAATCCGATTATTGAATTCATCCAAATCAAATCCAATTCGAGTTAATTATAACATATATAACATGCTTTTAACATAAACAACATTTAAATAATTAAATTAGACGCGTAACTCGTAAATCGAGAACTTCCATAATCCGACAATTCACTTCCGGGATTTTTAATTTAAAATCTAAATATTATTTGCCTACTCGTCCTTTATTAAAGTTGTTCAAAATAATTTTTGAGAATTTTTAAAAATATTTTTGAGCCTATCGGAGGTGGGACCCATAGCCACCACAGACGGCGGCGTGTGGGACGCTCCGTCACCTGTGGTGGTCGAAAAACCACCAAACCAGCCCAAAATTGATCGTGCCACTGCCAGGAGTTCATCCATACCTTTCACGCGCCTAAAAGGACCTCTAGTTGGCCGGATTGAGCGGTTGAAGGCGACGATGGCCGTTTCTCCGTTTTGCTCCCAATCGCCGTCACCAAAGGTTGTTAAGGTCGTGGTCTAACTTCTCTTTGGATTTTACGGGGCAGCAAAACCCATTTTGGGGGTTTACAGCCTAAAAATGGCCGAAGCAACGCCTACCACGGAGGCTGGTTGTCATCAAAAAAGTGAGGCTCATCTCTCAGTTTTCAGGCAACGACAGAAGGGCAAAAATGTATAAAAATGACGAGGGGGATGGGAGCTTTCTGTTGGTACCAAGCTCGACGACAGAGATGGCCTGAAACGTCGTCGGTGAACGTAAATGTGAGGGGTATCTACAGTGTAATATGCAGAGATTTTTGGGTACTATTTAGCAATTAGGTTCTGAAGTTTTTCTTTCAAATGAGCCCATCTGATGAATAAGGGTATATAGAACTAAGTTTTAGGTTTTCAGTTAGGTCCTTTTTATTAATTAAATTTTTTTCTTAACTCGGTTTTATCCCAAATTTTAACCATGAGTTTGGGAATATATTTAACATGTCCATACAAATTTTTAGTTCAAACGGACATCCGTAACCACCATTTTATATTTTTAATGAATTAAACTTAATTACTTAATTCCCGAATTAGAAATTAATTAAAACGGAAATTACGGGTATTACATTCTCCCCACCTTAAGATAGATTCATCCTCGAATTTAGAAACATACCTCATTATAGAAACAAGTGGGGAAACTGCTCCCGCATATCCTGCTCCAGCTCCCAAGTACAATCTTCAACAAAATGATTCCTTCATACCACTTTCACCATTGGGATTGCCTTGGATCGTAACTGTCTCATTTGGCTATCAATCACTGAATGCTAACCATCTCAAGCCATCAAGCCATTTCAGCTTCCATTAGAGACTTAGGATTATGGTCAATTTGCTAGTTTGAGAGGGCAAAATAATTTGCTGTTGACGAATTTTTACATGCAATCACCAATTGACTCTTAATGGAGCAAAAGCTCCATAGGAAGACCAATAGTCTTCTCAAGCATACAGATAAAATGATAATAAAAAAATGTGAAGCATCAAGTAATCTTATCAAGAAAATGATAGATTCAACTAACCCATCAATATATAAAGAAAATAGATGTTGATCCCAAGGATCCATTAGTGATTTTGATGATGCAAAACATTGTCTTAGTGCTAATATGTTTGCTAAGTGCTTTATAGGTGATGGATGCATATCAAATGCATAAGAACAATTGATGAAGATGATCAAGGGATATTGATAAAGTTTTGGAGTGCATTATGAGTGATAATGTGTAGTGCACAGTGGTGATAAAGACGTGATGGATAGGTTTGGTGAAATGTGAGTGATAATGATGAAATTCTCAATGGTATTCAAAGTGTTATATATGAAGATTGTGTATGACAATGAACAATGGTAATGAGCATTGATGAGTGTTTTAACCTAGGTGGATAGGTTTAAGTGTTAACCTTATTAAAACACTTGGGTAATGGTGTTTTAGTTTTAGGTGGATAGGTTTAAGTGTTAACCTTATTAAAACACTTGGGATAATTGGGTAATGGTGTTTTAATTTTAGGTGGATAGGTTTAAGTGTTAACCTTATTAAAACACTTGGAATAATGGTGTTTAGTTTAGGTAGATAGGTTCAAGTGTAAACCTTATTAAAACACTTGGGGTAATGGTGTTTAGATTTGGAGGATAGGTTCAAGTGTAAACCTCAATAAAACACTTGGGTTAATTGGTGAGAGTTTGGAGTAAAAAGATAAAATATGTCATGGGCTAATTAAACCTATAATTTATGCACATCGGACATGGTTTTGGAAGTTTAGGACTTAAGGAAAACCAAATGTGCAGAGTTAATTTCAGAAGGGCTAAATTAAACGAATTTTCTACACTAATTGGGAAATAAATATACAACAAATTTTATATGGATTGAAAGCCCAGTAAGTCTTGTATTCAGAAAAATATTTATTTCAATTTTTGGAGTTGGAAAATTAAAGATATGAATTTTTGAGTGATTTATGGTCATGCTGCCAGACAAGGGGCTGAACACATGGGTTGTCTTTGAAATTATGCCAAAAGTTCTAGAAAAATCGTTTGAACGTGAAATTTGGTGGATTTTACTTGAAGTCTACTTTTCAATGGAAAAAACGGTGAAGCATTTTGAATTTTTTACAAAGATATATCCATGTTTGAATACAGATTACTCCAGCTGCAAGTCACATGCTTTAGGCATCCATTGTTTGAATTATTACAAAAAATCTACAAATCTCCAGAAAACGTGCCATATACCATTGAAAAGGTATGGATGTATAGTTTCTAGAAAAAATTGAATCGTAATTTTTAAATGAGTATAGATGGAGATATTGAATTTTAAAGGAGACATGCTACATCAGTCAAGCGAGCTGGCAGCCTTGAAGAATGGAGCCTCACCAATCAAGTTTGAATTTCTTGGTTGATTATGAACAGCCATTTCTGATTTCTTGCCTGTAAAAAGAGGTATTTAAGGCATCAAAATAAACACAAGAGCTTGAAGAAAGAATAGCAATTGAGAGTCACAATATTCATAAGTTATTTGAGAGTTTAAGTTTTAATTGTGAGAAAAAACCTTCATTCTTCTTCTTCTAATTTTCACCTTGTTTTTGTATTGTGTGAGAGATACTAAAAAACAAGGAAAGGTTTAAGTGTGTACCTTGAAAACACTTGGGTTTTGGGTTTTGAGTGTAAGCCATAAAAACACTTGAGTTCGGTTTGTGAGTTAGCCTTAGAAAACTCTTTTGTAAAGGTTGAAGGTAGCCTTAGAAATCTTCATTGTAGAGGTAATGAGATGGCCTTGTAAATCTCACATGGTAAAGGTTGGAGATAGCCTTGAAATCTCCATTGTAATCGTTTGTGTTAGTGGAACTCAAAGAGTGTCTTTGGGAGGAGTGGACGTAGGCAAGGAGTTGGCCGAACCACTATAAATTATATGTTTGATTTTCTCTTCCCTACTCTATTTACATTTTCATATTGATTTGTGCTTGATTGAATTTGGTTTCTTTAGTTGCTTGTTTTATTTGTTTGCTTAATTATTATTTGTTTTGTTTTTCAATTAGTTTGATTGCTATTGTATTTAACTAATTGAATTGCTTCCGCTATTTAATTGAAAGTTTTAATTGAGCATTTAAGTTTGTGTTTTTCTATTCCGAACCAATTCAACCCCCCCCCTCCCTCTTGGTCATTTCAAAGTGCATTTTCTTTTTTCTTAATTCGTTCCCTTTCTCTTCTAAATCTTACCTTTCCTAAGCCACATTACAACCAATTCAAAGACCATTTGATTTGTGTTTCAATATTTTTAGGTGGAGGACTTTTCATTAAGAAGCAAGCTTATGCTTGAATTCTCTCTTGTAATGAATTTGAGAGTAAGCACTTAACCCCTAAATACATGAGAGTGATGGTGAGATTGTAAGAGTGTAGGTTTTTGTGTTTATTTGGAATTTAGAATTTGATTGGTTTAACTTGAATTTGGTTTAGCAAGCTTAAGTATTAATATTACCTTTTTTTAAGTGATTTGAATTTATTGTGAGTAAGGTAATAATTTTCATATTGATAAGTTTGAAGTGCAACATTTTGGGATTCAATTTAATAAATTAAGTGTTGATTAATTTTGCTTAAGGATAAGTAAAAGCTTAAGTGTGGGAGAATTTGACAACCGGTTTATATTCTATATATTTTATTAGGTTTTAATTCAATTCCTTTCTCATTTAAGTCAATTTAGCACTTATTTTGTCATATTTTATAAATTTACAGTGTAAAAAATGCATGGGATCAAACCGGGATGAATTTGGAGTCAAATCAAGCTCAAACCAGATAGTCAAAGTTAGAACTGGACTGATGACCAGAACTATTCATGGGCCCGTTCAGTCTCTACATTGTCCGGTTCAACCATCAATTTTTACCCAAGAAGGCAAAAGCGAACCGGACCTGGAACCGGACCTAAAATTGGACTAGCCAGGTTCAGTTAACCCAAAAATTAGAGGAAATTATGAAGCAAATCACGGAACTGGAGCATCCTTCTTTGAACCGGATTGTGAATTGAACCGCGTAGCCAAGTCCGTTTCACATGTAAAATTTGAAATTTTGTTTGGTTCAAGGCTATTTTGGACAATTTTTGGTTGGTTTGGTCCGGTTTTTATTGGTTTCTAGGGTATTTTTAGGTTTTGAGGGGTGTTACACTATAAATATAAGGTTTTTAGTTAGTAGTCTCCATCTTTTAACATTATTATCATTTTTATTTTCTTTAGAGTTAGGATTTATTTGAAGATTTCATAATTCCAAAAGCTTCCAGGATTGATTTCTTCTAGGTTTATGAAGATTGGAGCTTGCATTCAATAATTTCAAAGACTAAGTTGATTCTTCCCTAGTCTTAATTTTATTTTTATAATGTTCATGGTTTGTTTAATTATTTTTATTGCTTGTTTGTTAATTTTAATTATGTGTTGGAACAAATCCTCCTAGTAGAGGGAAGGATGTAGTCTAGTAGGGGGTAAATTAACTATCAATGTTTGATTAGCTATTTGATTATAGTTTTTCTTGTTTTATTCATTTAAATTGATTTCCAAGAGCTTATTAGCATATTTATTGATTTGCCATCTTGAATGTATGTTTATTAGGTTTATTGTTCAATGGATGGATTGAAATAAACCAGATTTGGAAATTGAACTTGTTTAGACGTTAATACGGAAACGACAATTAACATAAACTTGAATTAAGGATTGGCTTAATGAATTTGATTGTTTTTAATTGATGTGCATCAAAAGAGTGGCATAGTCAGTTCAATTGAATACGTTTTTCTACCTCGAGAGAGGATTAAAATATTTTTGTAAAATCCTGCTTAAATGAATTGTGTTTGATAATTAAGTTACCCCTCTAAATGAAATCCCAAAATCTAGTGCATTTTTTATTGAATTTCTCTATCATATTAACTTTTATTAATCATGATTTATTTTATTGCTTTTAATTTAATTAAGTTAATTTAGTTCTTAAAAGAATTCAAAATCAAATCAAGGGTATTCATTTTAATTTTATGCATATTGTCATGTTAATCAAACAATAGATTTTTATATGATTGTCCCTATGGATTCGACTTCGTACTCTGAGTTTATTACTACAACTATTCCATACACTTGTGGATTACTGTCATACTAAAGTTTCCATTGATTTGGTTAACCACCAACTATCAGTCACTATACACAACCAGGGATTCTACCTTCAATTCTTCGGCCAGTGCTAGGCCGGCTGCTAGAGCTTCATACTCTGCCATGTTTTTAGTGGCTTTGAATAAAAGTTTAACAACATAAGTGATATGGATTTTACCTGGGCCAATCAGTAGCACTCCTGCACCATACTCGCTCTCACCACAGGCTCTATCCACATACAATACCCATTTTGACTGCTTCCATGGCTTCTCGACCATGTCCTTATCTCTGTTCTTTTTTGCAGCAAAATCTACTAGAACCTGAGCTTTAAGAGCCACTCTAGGTTCATAGTGGATATCGTGCTCCCCCAACTGCATTGACCAATTTGCCAACTGACCCAATGTCTTAGGTTTTTCAAGTGCTTTTCTTAGTTGCAGATTTGTTCTGACTACCACCGTGTGAGCATAGAAGTAGGGTTTAAGTCTTTTTCATGCTTTTACCATTACCAATGCCATTTTATCAATTATCAGGTAGCGGATTTTTACACCTCTCAGTACTTTACTGATATAATATTCTAGCTTCTGCTTCCCAGCCTCTTCTTTAACCAAAACACTAGCAATTGTTTCATTGGTACACGCTAAGTATAAATACTACTGTTCCCCGGGCACTAGCCTACTTAATAGTGGTGGGGAGGCTAAGAATTCTTTTAGCTTCTTAAAGGCTCGCTGGCATTCCTCATTCTACTCAAATTTTTCAAGTTTTTTAGTATACGGCAAAAAGGCAACAACTTTAGAGCATGAAAGACATGAACCGGCCTAGCACCATGATCTGACAATTCAACTTCTACACTTCAATAATGTTCTTACGGGGGCTTCATCTCTAAAATAGCTCTGACTTTCTCAAGGTTTAATTCTATTCCCTTTTTTGATACCATGAAACCTAGGAATTTCCTAGCCTTAATCCCAAAGGTGCATTTATTAGGATTGAGCTTCATATTGAACTGCTTTAGTATTCTAAAGACCTCGCTAAGTTCCCTTCAATGATCTTCCTCCTTCTTGCTTTTAACTATCAGGTCGTCAACATAAACCTCTATAATGTTACCAATTAAATCTTTGAACATGTAGTTCATCAAACGCCAGCATGTAGCACCCGTATTTTTCAACTCAAAAGGCATTACTTTTAGCAATAGGTGCCGCCATTAGTAACAAAGGTTGTCTTACTTCTGTTGGCTTCATTCAATAGGATTTTGTGATACCCATTAGCGGCATCTATAATGGAGAACATCTCATGGTCGACTAGTGAGCCAACCAATAGATCTATACTAGGGAGTAGATAGTCATCTTTTAGGCATGCTTTATTCAGATCAATGAAATCTACACACATCCTGAACTTGCCGTTGGGCTTTTTAACTAGCACTACATTTGAGCACCGCTCTAAATGATGGATCAGCTCTATGAAGCCTACTTTCTGCATCATGTCAGTGTCCTCCTTGATTACTCACTATTTCTCAACACTAAACTGCCTTTTCTTCTGCTTTATAGGTTTAGACATGGGGTCAACCCCCAACTTGTGGGTAATGATACTAGGATCAATTCCTATAATCTCTTCCGATTTTGAAGCAAACAAAATATGACCATCAGCTAATGAAACTGTAATTCCATTTCTAGTTTCATCTTTCATCACGATTTCTATATTTACCGTTTTCAAATTTGATAATACCAGCTTGGTTGTTTTCCCCAAATTACATTTCCATTTTTACCATGCCCAACGGTTGTATGGGTCTGCTTCCCAGTCCTACCAAAGGTTTAATAACTGGTTTAAGTACTGCCATCTCTCATCCTATGGTCAGATATGTTTTCTTAGTGAGTAAATTGACTGCACTTACCTTATTTAAAAGTAGCCGATTTACCATATAATCTCCAATCATTGCTTCTATTATTAAAGCATCATTATCTGGTCCTTTCACATGGTTGTGTATTAAAGGAAACTTTTGAGAAGTTGCTCGATTCAGTATAGAGCACCTACTATTTGTGTTTCTTGCAAGTCAGCTCTATCATCGGGTCACCCCCTACTATGACATAATCGATCTTTGCCTCTTTTTTCTTCATAAATGGGCCATGTAAGTCTTTCTCATCTACCTTGGCATATCTTTCTCTTTTTTGATCCTACTCTTCTTGCTCCCATAAACTTCTTTAGCTTCCCTTGTTAAACTAGTATTTCTATTTCTATCTTTAAATCATGACTTTATTCTGTCTGATGCCCAAGATCCTTGTGATACTTATAGTACTTCTGTCTATCTCTTTTATCACTCCTCTCTGGATTCATGGCTCAAGGGTGATGAATCTCCTCACCATTCTCCATGATCCATATCAAAATTTCTCTTAGAGTATTGAGGGCAGTAAAATAGTTTCTTTCGCTATAAAAGTCCTTAACTGACAGTTTATCTTTTTATTTCTTGCCCGTATTCTCCTTTAACTCTTTCTTCTTCTCAACCTCCTTCTCATCGTCCCTAATTATTTCATTAAAATTCACACATTTTTGATCCAGGGTCATTGCCTTAGCAAAGGTACTTGGCTTTCTGGTGACTAACTTGTCATACAGCCGCCTTAAGATTTTGCCCTTCCACTGCACCTCTACCATTGTTTCCACATTCAAATTATCCACCAGCACAGCTTTTTTATTGAAAAGGTCAACATAGTCTTTAAGCAGCTCATCTAGTTTTTGGGTACATATATGCAAATCACTTGATTTTTTAGTTGATGGTATATTAGTGTGGTATCTCCTTTTAAAGGTAGTGGCCAGTTCACCAAAATTTTGCACTGAAGCTTTAGCGAGCCGTAAATACCACTATTTAGTGGACCCTTTCAGTGTTGTAGGGAACATTTGACATAAAATCGCATCAATGACCCTCTGTTGTAAGGCCATTACCGTTAAAAACCTTAAGACATGCTCCTTGGGGTCACCAGAGTCATTAAAAAGGTTTGTTTTTGAGGTTCTTAGCTTCTCAGGGAAGGGTTCTAAAAGAATGGTCATTGTCAGGGAGAACCGCTCTCGAACAAAAAATTTTCATCCAATTCTCCTCGCTTCAACTTCCTAAAAATGTCAAGGACTTACTTCTCCACCCAGTCTTGCACTAGTGGGTTTACAGCCCTGTTCCTCTAAGACCGATCATTGACCTCCGACTCATCAACGCTATTAGAAGATCTAATGACGATGTTACACACTTGAATACTTGGGATGTGTCTTGTATATAGTGAATGATAAGATGATTCTGGCATTGGGGGTGGTGGTGTTGGTTGTGGTTAGCTGTCCAACGGTTGTTGATAGTACCGGAGCATAGGAACCATTTGTTGCATTAATGAAATCATTCTGCCCCTAAAAATTTATGCCATTTTTGCCATGGTAGCATCCATAGCTGCCTAAAAAGCGATAGTCGGATTTGGGGTTGGTTGGGGTGTATATGCAAGTGGTGATCTATGCGTGTGGGGGGTTTCACTAGGGAATGATTGCATGGGGATTAGCCCCAAAGGATGAAATCTAGTGCTTTGGGTTGGTTTTTGAGTGTAGGAGAATGCTCTTGGGCTTGATGTGTGTGGGTGAATAAAGGTAGTAGCCGTCATCGTTGCTGGTGTTGGTGTCTAGTTAAAAAATGGCATCCCACCATTTCGCCGCCAAGGGTTGTTTAGATCTGGATTGGTATTGCTCGAGTGGGTTCCAGGCAGTGGTGGGATGGGGAAATCTTATGAGGCTGTGGTTGTTGGGTTTGCTCCAGCACCAACATTCAATCCGTCGATCATCGTACCAATTGATGGAGTCTCATTCATCTCAACAGGTCTCTGAACGGGCTCCAAGAGATTGGGTCTCTACATAGTTTACGACAACCGTTAGGCAACAATGGGACTGGGTGGTCCCAATGTGACTCCGACGGTTAAGTAAGCGAAGGATATGAATAATTAGGAAATATAAAGTTCTAGGACAGGAACAGTTGGTGTATCACCCTGATATTTTTTTTTTGAGTTATGATTGTAGACATAAAATTTTTTTGACCTAAAATAAAAATAATTGGGTTGATTTTATATTGTTGGGTTACCAAATTTAAATTATTTAGTATATCAAATCTATTACTAAATAAATTATCCAATATCATAAAACAAAATAATTTGGTGAGTATCAAATATTTACTTACTAAAAATTAAAGAATATATTATTTTCTTTGCATAGTTGGATAATAAAATATTTAATTAATTAAAAAATATATATATACTATTCTTTTCAAATTTGTCCAACTACCATAAGTGCATTCTCCTCAAATCTCCTACAAATAGAGATGCCTTATTTTCAAGAGAAAACACACGAAAGAAACGTCAGAATTCTGTAAATAAAGTGTCAGGCTCTGCATAATTCTCTCCAAGTTACACAAAATCAAGTGTAGGATTTCACAAACAAAGCATCAAAGAATCTCTACATTATTCTCTTCAAATTTCAAAGCTACTACAACATCTTCAAATCAAATCAAGTTCGGGTCTTGATATTGTGGTCATCACTCTTTGAAGATTCAACCCTCTTCTTTATAAATCGAAGAAGATTTCTACAACGAATTCAAGAACAAGCTTCATAAGCCCTTGATCCACAATTCCTTGGAAGAAAGCATGAAAGGATTTGATTTCTACAAATGTAGAAATCACCCAATAGAGATTGTACCCATTCCCATGATTTTAAATTAATAAAATTGATATTTGTGCGTATTTTCATTTTCTTTTATTTTAGAAATTAAGAAATTTACGTGAACAAATTTCTAGGAGGCTCAATGGTACATCTCTACCTTTGATGCATCTATTTCTTCTACTAAGTCTCATGTTTTTGAACAATCAAGATCCAGAGCTTCAGGAAATAATTCCGGTAGTCAATCCATGGCACCTACTCATTTCACCGTTTGATCTACTATTAATGCTGGCCCTAGGGCAATACTAAAAGAGAGGTTGATTGAGGTGATTTATGCTCGCACCCTCCCCCTTTTCCAAAGTGCATTCATTGCACTGCCATCTATTGAGGAAGATGAGCCACTAGTGCAATCTCCACCAAATACCAAGGGAGAAAATTCCTTGGATGTTATGAATGTGTTGACGACTAGTGCTGCCTCTTTGGAAAAGCAAGTTGCCAAGATGAGCAAGATCCTAGAGACTCTTAGTGAGTCAATCAAGCAAAAATATGATCAAATCGCATTTCTCGTGAAAAGGGTTGATGATTAAACTAAGAAAACAATTAAGGATGATACTCCACCACCAGAAGATGGGGAGAAGAAAGATTCTTCTTATGATGGGAAGAAAGTTTTTCTTCGAATGATGGTTCAAAGGGACCTGAAATTCCAATTACTGAGGGATCTATCCCTGCTGACCAATTCAGAAATCTTATCAAGGAAGCTATCAAAGATCAAGCTGAGAGCATTTCTTAGCCATTTTATTCATATGCGTAGCCATACTAATAAAATTAATCTCACGAAGATGCCTACGAACTATCAACCAACTAAATTTCAGCAGTTTGATGGAAAGGGCAACCCAAGGCAACATGTGGACCATTTTGTGGAAACTTGCAACAATGTTGGAACTTATGGCGATCTCATGGTCAAGTAATTCATTCGATCTTTGAAAGGAAATGATTTTGACTGGTATACAAACTTGGAACCTGGCACTATTGATGGATGGGAATAGTTGGAATGTGAGTTCCTGAACCATTTATACAACACTCGTCAAATTGTGAGCATGATAGAACTCACAAAAAAATGACAATGGAAGGATGAATCTTTTATTGACTACATCCACAAATGAAGAAATTCGAGCCTCAACTACAAAGATAATCTATCCAAAGCTTCAGCTTTAAACATGTGCATTCAAGGCATGCATTTCAAATTGCTCTACATTCTTTACGGTATCAAGCCTAAAACCTTTAAAGAGTTGGCTTACACACGAGCATGATATGGAACTATCTATCAATGTTACTAGAAGTCGAGGTGTACTAATTGAAGAACCTATGAAAGTTCAAGAGGCTTACAAAGGGGGCAAAACATCCACCAAGCTACAAGAAGAATAGTGTATGGTCATTACCACCATACCCTTCAAATTCTCTAGCAAATCTGACAAATTCACTACTTCCAATAGTTAAGTGGTGAAGAAGTCTACTTTGAAGGAGAGACAAGAAATGAAATGCCCTTTTAGCGACTCTGATGGTCCACATATGCTAGATGACTTATTAGAGGCTAATCTCCTAGAGTGAAATGTCCTGAGGAGGCTGAACAAGTGGATGACCCAAATTATTGCAAGCATCACCGACTTTTCAGTCATCCTATTCAAAAGTGCTTTATTATGAAGGATAAAATTATGCAACTACATAAGCAAGGAGAAGTAGTCTTTGATGAAGATTTGGCAACTTCTAATGTGACTACAATTGTAGTGGTAAGTCCATATGTCACAACTATAAAATTCAGGGACTTTGATCCAATAGAAGTGTGGATGCATTCTTCCCCCGTTAAAGACTCACTTCAACCTCTAAAAGCTTCAAGAGGTGATTCACACTCTACGGAGGGCATCAAATATGAAGAAATGGCTGATAAAAATCTTTCTTAGGAAGGATGGACTTTAATCACTCATAGAAGAGGAAAGAAAAAGAGAATCCATCACCAAAATCAACTCCAATAAGGTCCCAAATGATATGGAATGGGCCTGTAAGGAAATCAACACCTAAAAAAGCTGTGGAAAAATTTCACCTCTACCAAAAGGTAAAAATGACGTTAAACAAAAGACAAGAGCACATGTAACTCTTCATGAGTTCATGCCAAAAGAAATTTCACAAGTAAACGACTTGAGTTCATGCTGCTACATTAATGAAGTTGATCAAGAAGACTTGCAAGTCAAACTAATCTATGATAGATTCTTGAAAAGGTATCATGCTTGAAAGCTCAACAACGCTTCTAGCCCACATGAGCTAAAACTGTGAATGGCATTCCTCTTATATAAGAAAACAAAAAAAAAAAAAAAGAAAAAAAGTGAAAAAATCATAATTGAACTATGTCTGACTTGATCTTTATTAAGAAAGTATGTAGGCATGTTGGATTTATTCCAAGTTCAATCACAATAACAAAAAAAAAAAAAAAGAGATCCTATGCTCATAAAAAGCTTGCATGTGTTTTCTTTGCAATCATATGTGGAGATTGAATCAAATATGACATTGTAAAGGTTGCTAGAAGTAGATGAATGTTTATTTCTTGCTAACAAATCCTCAAGTCACTTCTAATAGCCTTGATGTGTCCAAACTCCAAAGATGTGAAGCATCATTTAAAGGAGACAATTTAGAGCATAATGACCGATAACAAGGGTGTAGATTGCAAATGTGGTGCGCTGCTCCATTTTTGAAGCTTCATTATCCAAGATGATGAGGTTTGTTGAAGTAGAAGTTGTAGTTTCCAAGAAGACGACCATCTCATGTGTACATTGGAGATTAAATTTTGAAAACCTCAAAGTGTGTAGCTTGTATAGATTGAAAATCAAATTTTGAAATCATGAGTTGATAGTTGAAATCTTCAGGTTATGAAGCTTGTGTAGAGTGCAGACCAAATTTTGAAGCCACAAGTTGATAGTTAAAGTCTTCAAGTTATGAAGCTTGTAGACCAAATTTTGATATCACAAGTTGATAGTTGAAGGTCTATGAAGCTTGTGTAGGTTGTAGATCACAATTTTAAAGTCTCCAAGTTTATGAAGAATGTAAAGATTGCAAATCAAATTTTGTAGTCTCCACGTCTATGGAGCTTGTAAAGATTGCAGAAAAAATTTTGAAGTCCCTACGTTTATGAAGTTTGAGAAGGGTGTAAACTAACTATTGAAGTCACTGCTCCCAAGTATGTAGCTTGTGCTAATTGGGTGAACACTAAAAAAAAAAAATTATGTGAGTAAAAAAAAAAGTGAGCAGCAGTGAATGAAAAAAAAAATCAGCAAAAAAAAAAAGCAATTAAAAAAAATGTAGTTCATCTCGGTAGCCAAAGGGAAAAAAAAATGCATGGACTCTCTCAATGTACAGCAATTTGAGATGGCACATGAATGGCATATATGATGTGAAAAATTGCTCAAAAAGCTTCCTGCACATGAATCAAGCCCAAAGCAATTATAAGTTGCTAAATGATGAAGTAATTGGACAGTTTTACATGCATGGCTCTGCTCTTTCATTTTGAAGTGTCCATTAAATACATACAATAA
>CANYLF010368779.1:0-11858 GCA_948193215.1 Bocquillonia castaneifolia
CTATCTTCAACCTTTACAAAAGAGTTTTCTAAGGCTAACTCACAAACCGAACTCAAGTGTTTTTATGGCTTACACTCAAAACCCAAAACCCAAGTGTTTTCAAGGTACACACTTAAACATTTCCTTGTGTTTTAGTGTCTCACACACGATACAAAAAAAAAAAATAAAGTGAAAGTTGTAAGAACAAGAATGAAAGTTTTTTTCTCATAATTATAACATAAACTCTCAAATAACTTATGAATATTATGACTCTTAATTGCTATTCTTTATTCAAGCTCTTATGTATGTTTTGATGCCTAAAATACCTCCTTTTATAGGGAAGAAATCAAAAATAGCCGTTCCTAATCAACCAAGAAATTCAAACTTGATTAGTGAGGCTCCATTCTTCAGGGCAGCCAGCTTGCTTGACAAATGTAGCACATCTCCTTCAAACTTCAATATCTCCAGCTCTGATTTTTGAAAAATTATGATTCCTTTTTGGTTAGAAGCTAGACATCCATACCTTTTCAATAATATATGGCACGTTTTCTAGAGATTTGTAAATGTTTTGCAATAATTCAAAAAATGGACGCCTAAAGCATGTGACTTGCAACTGGAGTAGTCTGTATTTAAACAAGAATATCTCTTTGTAGAAAAGTCAAAATGACTCACCATTTTTTGCATTGAAAAGTAGACTTCCAAAACCCCACCAAATTTCACGTTCAAATGATTTTTCTACAATTTTTGGCATAAGTTTGAATACAGCCTATGTGTTCGGTCCCTTATCTGACAACATGACCATAAATCACTCAAAAATTCTTATCTTTTATTTTCCAACTCCAAAAATTCAAATAAAAAATATTCTGAATGCTAGACATGGTGGGCTTTCAATCCATATATAATTTATAGTATGATTATTACCAATTAGTGTAGTTAATTCGTTTAATTCAACCCATCCGAAATTGACTCTACACATTTAGTTTTTATTAAGCCCTAAACTTCCATTATACCGTGTCCTTTGTGCATAAGTTGTAGGTTTAATTAGCCCATGACATATTTTATCTTTTTACTCCAAACTCTCATCAATTAACCCAAGTGTTTTGTTGAGGTTTACACTTAAATCTATCCACCTAATCTAAACACCATTATCCCAAGTGTTTTAATAAGGTTTACACTTGAACCTATCCACCTAAAACTAAACACCATTAACCCAAGTATTTTATTAAGGTTTATACTTGAACTTATCCACCTAAACTAAAGACCATTAACCCAAGTGTTTTAATAAGGTTCACTTGAACCTATCCACCTAAACTAAAACACCAAGCGATTTTAATAAGGTTAAATCATGTTCACTAGACTAAGTTAAAAATTGTGACTTGTACAAAATGTTTACTTCATCCAATAAAAATATGCATCCTTTTATATTATGATACCTAAAAAACAATTAACAACATATTAGTGAATAATTTAATATTTTACATCATCAAAATATTAGTGAAATCTCGGGGCTAACATTCATGATCACAAAATGTGACAATGCCTATCCGTATTTGTGAAGCAACAATCACAGTCAAAGATCAAGGAATCCATTAAAGGGAAAAGCTGAGTAAACTTACCTTGGAAAGCATCCTCTCAGACATAGGAAATGCAGGAAGGAATCGTCGTCTAAGGAACTTCTGATAATCCTTAGCCTGGGTAATGAAAGCTAAGCACTCAAAACCATTGAGAGCACTTTTTAAAAAATCACCAGTCAAATCATGGCCCTAAAACATGTCCAATGGAGGATCAAAAGGCTCCCTATGGAACCTTGCAGTATGCTAATGGTGAGTCCTCTCTCCAAGGAACCACATCCTCATCCCAAGTCCTTCTAGGAGAATCCTCATGCTATCTTTCTCCATGGTTGCCACAACATAAGGTGGATATCTCTCAGTTGGACCAAGCCATCCTCTATCAAGCTATAAAACACCAGAAAAGCAAGGTTAGTTTCTAACACACTTTCAATTCAGTTTAAACAAATAAAGTTGTTGTATATGTACCCTATTAACAATGAGCGAGTTAAGATACCCATGATGGTGATGAATTAGAGATGAATGAATAGTCATACGATGCAAACTCCATCATCGAAGAATAGGGAATGAATGAGGATGATGTATAGGCAGATAATAGCGAAGCAAACCCATCTCAATGGCCCAGACCTGTAAAACAAGGGATAAGTCAGAAGCATTCAAGTAAATAAAAGGAAGTCACAAAAATAAAATAAAACTTACATGAGTAGCAGAATTTAGGTCCATCATACACTATCTTGTCCGTGCACATATATAGATAGGATAGAGCGGAAGACCCCCAATCATATCTGCTCATTTAATCGAGTCCGGAGGATCGAAACAAAATGTAGAGGGATAGTGGTGCTGGTATCATAGAACAGGGTACTACCAAGTAGATACAAGATAAAGACATGAGCCATCTAGTCAAACCTTTAATGTAAACCAGGCTGGTAGCTCTGTAAGTGTCTACCCAAAGCTTCAACAAAGAGCCTCTTTGAGCTCTTCTGCGCAGGAACCATCCCCAACATTCGGAGGATATACTTATTCTGCATGAGCCCATCCACGAGGTAGATTCCTTCATTAAAGAAAATCCTCTCACTAGCACATGCTAATATAGTAATGGTAGAAAAAGAAGCAGGAGATTGAGTGTACTCCCTACATGGCAACTGGAATGTGTGGGTGGTGTCGAACCATCTCTCCATAAGTGCTTGCACTTCACGACAGTCGCAATAAGGATTATCAAAATCCCTTACAATATCAAGAACGGCATAAAGAAAAGGTCCAAATCCAGCCTGAATAAATAAAGTTTAAACTCCTAGAGGGAATAATCTCCAGACATTACGGACATTCTAAAAGTTCCTATTGAAGGTAAAAGAAGATGAAACACCCTGTAGGAAGCAAGATAGGTATATTCCAAACTCAATCATTTCATTTGCATGTTTTCTTAACCTAAGTGGCCACAAACCTTATGTTCATGCATAAACTCATCATGTCGTATACATATTATTGTAATTTTTACATTTCAAAGCATATAAACATGCATCAAAAGTCCACATTCAAGTTCAAATTGCCCTACATGCCTAGAGGAGTGGGTTCACCCCCAAACGCCATTCCTTTAAGTAGCTTTGGTGGTGAACGCCACTCTTGGTGGCATTGCCATTGTGTTTTTCTGTAATTGTAGAATAAACAAAGCCTAGACAAATCACAAGCAAGATAAGGAGTTTTAGTGCTTACTTGGTCCTTCACAAGGCTAGAAATGTGGAATTTGGCATTAGAAAATGAAGAAATCCCTCCTCCTCTTGGAAATCCTAAATTCAAGGCACTTTGGACTTCCCTACAGATGTGAAAGATGCTTACGGGGTCCCAGGGAGGTTCCAGATCATGTTCATCTGCCATCTCTGCTTCTTGTTTGAAGAAATTTGGTAAAGAAATGAAGAACTAAGAAAAGAAATTCAAAAAACCCTAAGAAAGTTGGAATGAGAGGGTTGCCCATTTTTGGGAGGTTTATACTCTATTTGGCAAATTACCATTTTGGTTCTTAGAACTTTATTGCAAAGGTTCCAATGCAACTAGGTCCAGAACTCAAAATTAAGGCTACAAAAGGTCAATTTGAGTACAATTGAGGAAACATCTCTAAAGAATGTTGAAGATCACGGAGAACACACAGACCGAGTGTTTATAATTGATAGAGGAAGTTACAAAGTGACAGAAAATTACAAAAAATCCTTGATTAGTCTACAACATTGATTGATGAAGAATCTGTAAACATTTGACATCAGGAGATATCTAGAATTCCCAAGAATTATCAAAGTAGGAGGTTTCTTCAGAAATACAGATTAAAATGCCTTTTCCCCAGTATAAGTCACAATTGGATATTCCCAAGGAGCAGACAACCTTATTCCCCAATACGAGTCATAATCAAGATTCCCGATAGAGTGTATGTTCTCAAAATTCCCAGTGAACTCCTGAAGATTCAACGAAAGACTCAATAGAATCAGAGTATAATCAACTCAGGTAAGTACCAAAACTCTATCATTTTAGAGTGATTGTCATGTGCTAAACATCGGTAAAGGCTAAACGCCAATAAAGGCTAAATGCATTCCCTTGCTGAAGGCCAAAAGTGCCGGATACTTTTCTAGCTAAAAGCTGAAAGTGCTGGATGTTTTCCCCGTTGAAGGCTAGAAGTGCCTGATACTTCTCTAGTAGAAGGCCAGAAGTGTCGGATGCATTCCCTATTGAAAGACAGAAGTGCTGGAAACAAACCAGATCAGATCTTGTTTGAAAAATGAGCGAGATCAAAACCTTGTTTCAAATATTTGAAGCAAAATTCAGATGTTGGAGTTGAATTTAGGCAGTAATGGTCCTAGATGAGATTTCATCCTGATTCCAGAATAGGGTTAGTTTAGAACTTAGATAGTAATGGTCCTGGGTAGAAAGCTTTATTCTGTTCCCCATAGAGTCAAACCGAGGCAGCCGAGGTCCGAGGTAAGGTTCTAGATTCTAGAGCTGAGGTACGTATTTCTTTTCCAAAAATTATATGGTTAGTGCTTTATCACCATTTTCCATATTATTGGTTAATACTCCAAACCTCCGACAAAGCGGGGGCAAACTGTTGACACCTTATTTTTGGATGCAGGATTGGGGAAGCGACTCGGAGATCTTAATGATGATCACTTATGGTCACAAGGCATAAGTAGAGTGATTATGGCTTTCATTTAATCATGTAATGGTTCAAAATGAATTTTCATATTTGAGAATGCATTGTTTTAAGTCAGAAAAATTGTTTTGAAATGAAATCGTGCATTATTTTCATCATATCTTCTCATACAAGGCTCAAAATTCTCTGAAACCTAATTTAGTAATAAATTGGGCCATTCTGCATGTTTTTGTCTCTAATAGAATTTTTCTAATTCCAACGTTCAGAGCTCCAAAATGGGCCAAGAATATCTACTGCCATGTTAATGGGCTTAGTTTGATGTTGGGCCTGAATTGTGGTTTTAAAGGTTGGAAATGGGCTTCAAATTTGACTTAAGGTTATGGGCCTGCTTTTAATTAGCCATTTAAGTCCTATAATGGGCTTGAAACTAATTGAAATCCCAAACCCATTTCTCTTTAACTTGCAGAAGATTGATTTGGTTTTAAAATTCAAAAATTGGATTTGCATTGATCGTTCTTTTAAATTGAAAATCAATTAATAGAAGAATTGATTATGTTCATCACCATTTCAAATTCAAAACCTCTTCTGCTTAGAAAACAAGCAATGATACTCAAACTCATTTATAGGGGTTGGAAGGTTGATTAGCTATTTTTCCAATTTTGAGAGAAAAATAATTAAAAGCAAAAAAGGAAAGAGTTTCCGTAAGTTTGATTTTTGAGAGAAAATAAAGAGAAAATAAAAAAGAAAGAAATAGTATGTGATTAAAAAGGCAAAAAAAATTCACAACTGAGGGAAATCAAGCCTTCTCAGAGAAGTTCAATCCAAAGTTTTTGCTGTCTGTTGAGTATGGAGTTTGACTGATCATTACTATAGGTGCTCCAAATCCTCTTAATTGTTAATTTTTTTTGGTTTCTATGAAATTGTTATGATTTTCATTCATTATATGCATTAAAACATCCATCTGCTCAATTTTGCCGTGAAATCCATTTTTAATGTAAGTACTGTGTTTTTTGCAATTTTCATTTGATTTTTGTTCTATTGATTTGAAACATGTTTATATGTTAGATTTGTTCAATTAATGTGTTTCAAGGCATGATTATGTGATTATTAATTGATTTTGATGGTTGTTAATTGATTTTGGTGATTTTCAGTTCACTGTACGTAGATTTTTCCAATTTCTTGTTTTAATGGTTTTTGATTCTGAAAGTTGTTTTAAATTGTGTTTTATGTTTTTTCTAAATGATTCTAACATGTTTAACATGAATCAAAAGGGGTTTTAATTGATTTCAGTTGATTTCAATGAAAAGCTAGTATATTGTATTTAATGTTTGATTACTATAAGTTATAAACATGATGCATATAGTTGATTTGCATGTTGTAATGTGTGTTTTCATTGTTTAGAGATTGTTTTATGTTGTTTTGGATTGTTAGAACTTGATTTGAATGATTTGAATATGTTCTATGAAGATTTGTGAAAATTGTGCATTATATGTTCACTGTAGGTGTAATTGCAAGTTGTTTGATTGTCTAGATGTATGCTAGGTTGAGTTATGCCATATAGACATTGGTTTTAGGTTTTTTGCATCATGCGCTTGTGTTTTAGTTAAGTTTTCTACCAATTTTTGAGGTTTGGTAAGCCCGAACGTTGCATTTTTCTGCATTTCCTGCTATTCCCTGTGAGTGTGTGTGGCAACACCGCAATTGTGGGTGAGTTGAGCCCAAATGGGCCTCAACGCCACTCCTAAGATTGGCATTTGGGTGCTTTCTTTGTCAAAGAGTGGCATTGGTTCTTCCCTTGGTTCCCCCAGCCCTCTATAACTTCTGTGTATAAAAATTTCACGTGGATTATAGCTTACTGGTAAGTAATCTAACCTTCTTTTGTAAAAAAATAGCTAAAATGATGCATGAAATGAACCTAATGAGCTATTTGGTAATCTTTGGGTTAAAATGGTAGCAACTTAGGTTGTATTGATGTGTTGGTGGTGTTTGCTCTCACTATTTGTATGTAATTTGAACTAATCGTGGCTTGGTAAAGTAAAATTGACTCTTGTCTGTATAGAAACTCACTTTTGTATGCTTAAATGTTGTAAAAGGTAGGTCTACGCTTGTATGTTTTACTTGCTTTAAGTAGTGGAAACGAAGGTAGATATAATCCTATGAGTTGCTTGTAAAAAATCACGCCTTGAGAATGCATAAGTCCAATCTTGGAATCTATGTGTTTATTTGGTGTCTTATGCATTCTCAAGTGAATCGAGACGCTCACCAATTTCTTTTCCTGATGCCTCTTCGGGTGGTGACTCACACTATTAGCTCCCTATGCCAAACGCACAGTGCTGTAGTGACCGCATGACTTGGATCACTGAGGCAACCACTCTTTATCCACATCCCCCCTCTTGGTATTTCACATTTGATTAATTATTACTAAAAAAACAAGTAGCAACCCACTAATGCAATAAACAACACTCAATCAACTAGGATTAATTATATCGGACCTAATGTAGAAATAAAACTGATTAGAAATAATATTAGGCACGGCCATTCATTGCATCCTAATTTTTGAGTGATTTACCGCTTTATATTGTTTGCCTATGTAGGAAATAATGACATTATTACTTAATTAAGTGGGAAATTGCCCCAAGAATGGATGACTCATTCTGAACCCAAAAATCATCTGGAGTGATGATGAATGGGGATTCTTAAGGAATCTACCTGTCTATTAATCACTAAGTGATCCCGATGCAATTCGGGTGGTGACTCCATAATGTTTTCACAAAATCCAAAAAAAAAAATTCCATCCAGTGAGTCTGTCGCTATTGCCATTGGACACCAACCGACGGGAAGGTCCTGGGCACTCTGTCCACAACTATTGTTTGTAATTGACTTGATTGAATTGATAACTAAAGAAGACTTGGTATTAAAGGATATTGAGTTTCCAAATAAGAGATATAGACTTGAATAAAATTGAAAGGTTTGTATTATTGAAATTTAACTAAATATAATTAAAGGAAATTGAAGACAGATTTATGAATTAAAGCTAGGCTAAAACTAGATAAATTGATTTGCTTTGAGTAATTGTTGTTGTAGTTGTTGTGTTTTGATTGTTGATTAATTGATCTTTTAAAAAAATAACTAAAGAGCTTGATTAATTAAAACTTGTGAAAAACTGGAAATTAAGTAAATAATTAAACTGGAAACATTGAGCTTGGAAAGTAAATAAAGGCCGAGAGCTGTACAATATGAGGATTACTGGATTGTACAGCTCTCGGTCCCTCTTGGTATCAGAGCCATGTTGTTGGTGAAGAAGAAGAAGAAATATTACACTATGGCTTCAACTTCTGAAATTACTACCCAAACTTCTACTCTACAGTTATCACCTTCATGTAAAAAACACCTAGCTAATAAAATATACCATCTTGTAGAAATCTCCCATATCCCTGAATCTGCCCAGATAGAAAAATCCCTTGTACCTATAATCAACCCTTACAATGATTTTAAAAAACAAACCTCTATCAAGAAAACCATTCAAAGCCTTATCTCTAAACCTTCTTTAGTTGTTAAAGAATATGTCCAATCATTTGCTTTTTTTCAGTGTTCTTTGACTGCTACTACAAAGGAACAGTATGTTTCACTTGAGATTCCTCAAGATTTTATTGAGGAATGGAAAAAACAAGGTTATTCACATCTCCATCTTGGTGCTATTAGACTTGTTCTGTCCTACTATGGAAGAATGGGTTTACCAGTCACAACACATATGTCTCTTTTAGATACTCGTTATCTGAAATATGAGTATGCAATTATTGGATCTATAGTGACTACTCTTACTACTGGAAGTATAGTTCTCACTTTCTTCCCTAATTTTAACATGTCACTCAGTGATCCATGTTTGTCTACTGCCTTAAAAGTTCAAGTTCGGATCATAGGAGTTGATCAAGTTGCTGATTCATTAGCAGCAACTCCTCATCATTAGATAGTATATCATCTTCAGGATCATGCTATCAACCTTTAGATTCCAGGCTTTCAGTCTTTATCAGATGCTTTATTCATCCTAGCTAAAGCAGTCAGGGAAAAACTTAATACCGATCTTTTGCTTTGTAATCAAAGAGGTTTTGAATGTCTGACCCTTAGCAGCTCTGAAGAGCTGTGTATGAGGTTTCCAAAATTCTTTAGGAAGAACCTTTGGATTCATCATACTTTTTTGTGTACCAGTATCAAAGAAAGCGATGACTAAAATAGGTTTACAATATTTGGATGGGAGGACATGAACACAAACTTAGGGTATAGGAGGGATAGTGTTTGATGAGAATTGAGTAAAACTGGAGAGAAAGAGAAAGGAATTTGTGAGATAAGATTAGGAGAAGATTCCACCATTAGAGTGGAAAAGAAGTATCTGAATATGAGTTTGAGTTTGAATCAGAAGAGTCTGACTGGCTTTGTTCAAAGTTTTCAATTGTAATAATAAACAAGTTGTCTGGTGTTGCATCTTCTTGCTCAGAGAAAAGTGATTCTAGATCTTCTTCAAAGGAATCAGGCAATTCAAGGTAGGATAAAACATCTATCTAATTTGTAACTCCGATTCTTTTTCTTTCTGAAATATCAAAATTTCATTGAGGGAGACTTCTTCTTGAATCGTCTTTTCTTGTCATCTGTGTATTTTCTGGAAATGATGTCTGGACTTCTTTTTTCCCTTGCAATCACATTGAGAAGATTTGCATTTGATGAGTAGATGACTTTTGGTGCATGCGTTTTTAACTGTAAGGTTCTCCTGAGAGAACTTTTTAAAAAGCTCTTGTTGATCACACAATCTTTTGAGGGAGGCAAGAGTGAACTGCCATAATTCTCCAAAAGTGATAGCAGTAACAGGATGATTTGTATCTGAGATCATGTTATATATCTCTGGATGAGTTTCTTCTAGAAGAGAAGCCACAAATGTATATTTCAATGTATCATCACCCTATGATGTGCCAATAACATAGTAAAGTTTGAACAATGCAATGTAATGTTTCTCCAAATCTTTTATCTTTAAAGAGCAGCATTTCCAATCAAAGTATTCTTGTTTCTGTTGCTTGATAATCAAACCATGATCACCAAGAAATTGATTATGAAGAGCATTTATGGCTGCTAAGGTTGACTGAAGGTTGACAAAGTTTACTCTGACATACAAGGATTGACTTTGAAACCAATCTCTCAGACTACCAGTAAATCTAGTAGTGAATTTTGTGAGCACTTTTCTGAGAGTAGTACCATCTTGAGTCATCTATAAATCAATCCAGGCTATGAACTGAGAAAGCCTTTCTTTCCATTGACATGGAGGAAGATCATTAAATGTAAACCAAGGTCCAGCACTTGGTTTTGGAGGGGAATCTCAAAGGAGAGTGTATGTATCTTCTGGTTCTTCTATTGTGGGTTCTGGTTCTTCTGGCTCTTCTAGAGGTGGTTGTGTATTCATGAGGATTTTATAGATATCAGTCAATCCAAATCCTTCAAAAGATTTTGAAGAATCTGAACTGGAATCAATACCAATAAAAGATTGGTCTGGTAAATCAGGTTTCTTTTCTGGTGAGTGTAAAGGTTTTGTTTTTTATTTTGTTATTTTGGGGTAAGATTTAGAAAAAGAAGTGAAAGGAAAGCTTGTGGATGATGTAGATGGAGAAGGAGTAAAGGGTGAGTGATAAGTGTGAAAAGAAAATGAAGAAGATGAAGCTGCAAAAGTAAAGGTTGGTACAACAGATACTGGTGCTGGTTTAGAATCTTAAAATTCTTGCTCAATCTATTGTAACTACCTCTTTATCTGCATAATTTCTCTTTCCTTTTCTTTGACTTCTAGGGAAAAAAGCTATTGCCGTGGTTTTCTGAGATCTTGATCAAGGATCTGGTATCTATCCTTTAAGTCATTATAGAGTCTAATGACTTCTTGAGAGAAATTACAAATTCTCTGATCTAGCTGTCTGGTATGCTGGATGCCTTGATCTATCTTTCCATCAATCTTCTGAAGGTAAGATAGGAATTCCAAAAGACAAGCAGATGTCAGATAAACATACTTCAGTTCCTCCTCCTTTACCAGTTTATGATGATGCTTTCAAGATTCTCAGAGAAGAAGGATTACTCAAGAAAAGTTATACTCTTCCATGCTCTATGGAAGTTTGTACTCCATCTTTCCCAACCATGCCTGTTGCAAAATGTTTCATGTTTAAATCCATTGATTTCCCTCCACTTGGGAAAACCACAAACATGAGGTCAAAAATCACTCCATCAGAGGTAACAACCTCAGGGAAATTGAAGGAACTCACATAAGCAGGAGAAGTCCTCAAATGGCAAACTTCTAATGCCTTGGTTCAAAATACTTACCTTCAGAAGATTGATGGAAAGATAGATTAAGCCATCCAGCATACAAGACAGCTGGATCAGAGAATTTGTAAATTCTCTTAAGAAGTCATTAGTCTCTATAATGACTTAAAGGATAGATACTAGATCCTTGATCAAGATCTCAGAAAACCACGACAACATCATTTCTCCCTAGAATTTAGAGAAAAGGAAAGAGAAATTATGTAGATAAAGAGGCAATTATAACAGATTGAGCAGCATTTTCAATAATCTAAACCAGTATCAGTATCTGCTGTACAACCTTTACTTCTGCAGCTTCATCTTCTTCATTTCCTTTTCCCACTTATCACTCACCCTTTACTCCTTCTCCATCTACATCATCCACAAGCTTTCCATTCATTTCTTTTTATAAATCTTACCCCAAAACAACAAAAATAAAAAATAAAACCAGTACCCCCACCGGAAAAGAAACTTGATTTACTAGACCAATCTTTTATTAGTATTGATTCCAGTTCAGATTCTTCAGAATCTTTTAAAGGATTTGGAATGACTGATATCTTTGAAATCCTCACAAATACATAACCACCTCAAGAAGAGCCAGAAGAACCAGAACCCACAATAGAAGAACCAGGAGATACAGACACGCTCCTTCAAAATTCCCCTCCAAAACCAAGTGCTGGACCTTGGTTTACATTTGATGATCTTCCTCCATCTTGATGGAAAGAAAGGCTTTCTCAGTTCATAGCCTGGATTGATTTACAGATGACTCAAGATGGTACTACTCTCAGAAAAGTGCTCACAGAATTCACTACTAGATTTACTGGTAGTCTGAGAGATTGGTTTCAAAGTCAATCCTT
>CANYLF010368980.1:0-16691 GCA_948193215.1 Bocquillonia castaneifolia
TATAAGATGTTTGTTTTGACCAAAACTCATCTTTCCTAACTTATTTTATCATTTGTAATAGATGATTTCTATCTTTTGTAACACCTAAACTCATTTGTAATAGATGATTTCTATCTTTTATAACACCTAAACTCTTCCCTAATCTAGAAAAGCGACTAGATTTGTGGCTTGTGACCACTAAAAGAGCTTTTGAATTGAAAGGAAGATAAAAGGTTGTTGCTTATTTCTCTACGCATGAAACACATAAGAAGATGGGGTTACTACCTTTAAAAGGAAATCCTTGTGAACTTGGAAAGGAGTTCGCAATGGGGGGAAGGCATTCACAATATTACAATTTGGTTTTACTTTCTCAACTCTCTCTTTGCTTTTACTCTCTTGAAAGTTTTCTATTTTCTTTCTTCTATTAACAGAAGGGGAAAAGGTTCTTTTTTTAAAGAACATGATTCAACTAGAGAAGCACTGTAAAGACCACTCAAAATATCAGAGGGTACTCAAGCCTCTTCCTAATCAATTCAAGGTAAGTTTTCTACTCTAGTTCTTCATTTTTTTTGTGAACCCTAGGATGATTTATTGTAAAAATGATGCATATACATAGATCTAAATGATTTTCCATGAAAGCATGTTTCTTTTCACGTATTGTAAGTTTCTAAATATTGTCATATATGAAGGCCATTTAGATTTAGGTTATTTTAATGACACTTCATGACTTGATTAACATGTTTTTGCATCGTACATATGTTATATGACATTATATCATCGATTTATGGGCTTGGGGAACCCAGAAAACTCATTTTCTTCATGTTTTTGCATTTTCATCGTCTAGATTGTAACTCCACTAATGCAAGTGGTGTTGGGGCCAAACTCCACTCCCTTAGTGGTGTAGGTCCTAAACACTACTACCTCTAGTGGCGTTGGCCTTCGAGGCCACTTTTGGAGTGGCATTGATGCAAAAGGAGTGGCGTTGGGCACTAAAACGACTGTAAAATGTTGTTAATTCAGTAAGATTAAAATGAATCATTGTTTGTATATTAGAAAGCCACTCTTTTGCATGTTTTGTATGTAAATTGTAAGAAAATTATTGTTTGTTATATACTGTTTATTAGTGGAAATAAAGGTTTGTATAATCCTATAAGTGGCATGTAAGAATCACTCTTTAAGAATGCGGTAGTCCGATCCAAGAATTTCTGAGGTTAAAGCATCTCTGCATTTTTAAAGGAATCGAAACACACATCATATAAGACATTCCTGATCCTGGTTTAGGTGACGACTCCCACTATAGATCCTACCACCTTAAAGATACAGTGCCACAGTCGTCAGTTACACTGGGATTCTAAGGAAACCCCTCCTTGTCTATAGTTTGGTGATTCCATTAGGGATGACAAACTATTGATTCATTGTGATTAATGCCACTTATTTTATTATACCAAACTCTAATTTCCTTGCATTGCAATCCTGCATTAAAACACCCTATGTCACATCCATATTTTTGTGTGAATCATTTAAGCATACATGACATATGATTAACATTGTAATTTGCATTGGTAGACTAGATTAAGATTATAGCATGAATAGATATAGTTTTGGGTATTAGCTTATTAAGGATTTTATGTAAATTAGAATGGAGGGATTAAACTGAAAGGAAAGTTTAGGATTTATTTTAGTAAAAACCTTAAGAAAAAGATTATAGTATGTAAAGTTATAAGTTAGTTGATTAAATTATGAAAGTTAGATTGTTAATGAGAGATGTGTTAGTTAGTTAGGAGATAGTGAATATTATATTATAAATGAAAAGATAGTGGAATTTTCCTACCACTTAAGAAAATAATTTCAATTAGGTGGTGAAATAAACGAAGGTATCAAGCGCGATTTTAACCTCCAAATTAAAGAGATTGCTGCCCCAAAAATTGCACTTTTGTATTTGACTCATATAATTTTTTCTAAATTGATTTTAAAGGTTTATTTGGGCATAAAACTAAGGAATATAAAGTTAGATTGAAGAAAAAGTGCACAAATTGGCTAAAATAATTCAAAAATTAAAATTTAGTAAAAATTGTTAGAAAATTTAAGATAATTAAAATTGGTGTTACACCCTACCTCGTGGGTACCACTAGTGGAGTGCCCATTGCTTACGAATGTTCTTTATGGGAGGGCAAAATCAGTGACTACTACTCATTATGGACTGAATGTTCTACCATCGCTCGACCTTTTAAAGGGGGTGATGGTTAATGGAAGTCACCCACTTTGGGAACCTTTCTTAGCTGAACTGACTAAAACCATGTAATGACATTAGCAACTTCCCTTAGGAATTACCAAATGTTGTTGTGTTATATGATGCCATAAAGCCAATATAATGACAAAGTCTAGTGTCATTGCCCTTAAATCAAGCCTTGATTGCTACTTATGTGAAAGGGATGTTGGTCTATTAGTCTAATTATACCTTGCTAATGCTAAAACGGCCCTAGAACATAGGGAATTTTAAGACTTGAGAAGAGTACCCTAATTATTACTTATGTGAAAGGGATGTTGGCATGTCAGTCTAATTGTACATGACTGATTCTAAAATAGCCCTGGAACATAGGGAACATTAGGACTCGTTAGGAGCAAAGATATGGGCTATGGACATAATAATAATTTATTGTTTGGTTTGGATGTTGAGAGATTTATATGCTCATACGCATAACCACATCGACAATAGCATCTCCTGTTGATGTGACAGCCCAAGCCATATGATGTAATCAACTGGGATATATGTCAAGAAGCTTACATCGAGCCAAGAAGGCTATTTAAAGCTAGGAAAGTCGCAAAATGCGGAGTTGGTACTTGACATGCGTGGACTATAAGTAAGTCTTACATGAGTTCAAATTGTCATATATAGATGGAATAGGACTTTACATTGTCATTTTGAAGTTATCAAATATGACTCGGATAAGTTATCGAGTCAAGTTAGAAATCTTACTCTTATTAGAACTCAGATTGATGCCTATAAATAGGCCTTAAGTTGTAAAATTTGAAAGACACACATAATCAAATATACAGATCAAATTTTCACTCAATCATTATCTTTATTTTCTTTATTTTTAGATTTTCTCAAGTTGACATTCTTTTGCTTCCATAGGCTGAAGAAGAACCCATTGAACTTTCAAAGGTTGTGTGGTCGAGTTGAGGCTTCTAAAGGCTTTAGTCCAGTTTTGGCTTCCACAGGCTAAAATGAATATCTTGGCTCGACAGATTTTTAATCCTTATAATAATTCTTGGCTCTACCGATTTTTATTCCTCATGTTGAGTATACCCGAACCTTGCTTTGTCCATTAAAAATCAATTTTGGCTCCATAGCCATTATTGAGAAATTGTTACCTTGTAAAACTTTTTTGGCACGCTTGGTGGGACAACTTTGTGTATGAGTTGAAACTAGGAGTAAAAAAGCAGCTCGCCTTCAATAAGAATCATTGACTATGTCAAGTTCCCATAATCAAGGGAGTCAGATTCCACCTCAAAATACTGATGGAGATCAAGCTCGACATGGTCAGAATCTTGAAGGGCAAGGAAATCCTCCGAGGCAGGCAGTTCTAACACAAGAAGAATTGCTAGCCATGCGTAACTATGTGGCCCAAGAAAATCAAAGTGTTTATGATTTGTTAATTCAACAGATGGCCACGGTGTTACGACCTACTCTTGAAGAGAATTGGATGGTTCAAAAAGGAATTCAAGATGGTGTGACCGAATTGAATACTATTATTGGTAAATTAGCTAATTTGCTAAAAGGGTAGCCAACGATCGACCTGAGAATAGGCAGGCTACCAGGTAGTGATTCGAGAGGTTTTAGAAGGAATACGGTTGACTAACAAAGCCAACGGCCACCTAACTTGCAATACGGAAAGGTCCATATCCTTCGAAGGCCAGAAGGTGGTGGAAATTCTCAAGGTCAGAGTTCTAATTAGGGCTTTAGTCAACAACCGGTTTCATCATTCGCACAACAGCTCTTTCAACCGATCATAATAATGCCTCAACAATCTTTTCAAACTCCGCAATAACCTTTTCAACCAATTGTCTCAATGCCTCAACAATCTTTTTAAGTGACATAACAAACATATCCACAACCACTCGTGGTGCCAACCGACTAAAGTTATATAGGAGCCAACTTCCAAAATGTCGAGAATGCTTGGTATGGAGACGCTAATGCCCAAACTTCTCAGAGGATGATTGTTAGAAGCATTGGAGAAAACAGGTGTTGATTTCAAGTCTTCTATCAATCCAACTTATAAAAAGCCATATCCAGATTGGGTTAAAAAAGTATTTCCTATTCCTCAAGGTTAAAGGATTTCTGAATTCACTTTGTTCCTAGGTGAAGAATTTAAGACCTCGACCATCGAACACATAGATAGATTCACAGTTCAATGTGGGGAGGCTTCATCCAATGACTTTTGGAAACTCCATTTATTTGGTAGTTCACTCACCAAGTTAGCTTTTGAGTGGTATATCAATTTTGCTCTAAATTCAATCAACAATTGGTCAGAAATTAAGGGCAAGTTTCATATGGAGTTTTATAGAGCATCACTTGAAGTGATCGTGGCCGACTTAGCTCATATCATCCAACTACCTAAAGAGTCGGTCGATAAGTACATTACTAGGTTCAAAAAGTTGAAGACTAATTGCCAGACTTACCTTAGTGAGGCAAATTATGTTAACCTTGTGGTAAGAGGCCTTACTTTTTTCATTAAGGGAACATTTTGAGGGTTACAAGTTCAAAGATTTATTTGACTTAGCGACTCAAGCCACGTGTTTTGAAAGACTTTTAGAGGAAAAGGAACAAAGGAAGGTTTCTTCTAAAGGCACTTATTATAGAGATCCTTTGGCTATCAAATATGTAGCTTAGGAAGTGGAGTCTTCATCTTCTAACTCAGAGACTGAAATCAATATGGCCTAGTTGGTTGAAGGTGTTCCTTATGAATGTCCAGCCTTAGCTAAACCAACTACGGCATAAAAGGATGTTAAGAGAAAGAAGAGTAAGAACAATGAAATGGCTCATGAGTATTCATTTGATTTTACTAAAGCTAATAAAATGTTTGATAAGTTGTTGGAAGATCAGCAGATTAGACTCTCTAACGGCCACATAATCCCATTACCTAAGGATCAACATGCAAAAGAGTATTGCAATTAAGTGGAATAACTCCTAGAGATATGGCTCTAATAACTGTGTAGTCTTTAGGAAGGAATTTAGAAGGCAGTCAACGATGATCGATTGAAGTTTCTAGCTAAGGAAAAGCCTGCTATGGTGGATGCAAATCCTTTCCCTAAGATTAACATGGTCAAGGCCGTTCTACTGACATTAAAATTGATGGGGAAACGACCATTAGGGGGAGGTTGGATAAAGGAAGCTTGGGATCCTAAAACACCAAAACTCAAGGTTGAAATTTGGGCCGACCAAGTGGAGGACAACACTGAAAATAGTTCTAGAAGGTCTCGAGCTATAGTCATTGATACTCCACCATAACAAGAACCAGCTTGTGTTGTTTGTCCATCATGTAAGACAAAATAAAAGCAAGATCATTCACCACATCTCAGCCGCTAAAGCTCAAGATGACCGTAGTTTGAGAAGGAATCAACCATTAACGAAGACCCAAAAGAGAAGATTGCAAAGGGAAAGACAAGCAATGAGAAAGGCTCTTTTGGAGAAAGCTGAATACCGTCCATTTTCTCCTCATCCTAGATCTCCAAGAGGAGATCAACGAAGGCTAAAATATGACTCGAGGAGATCCCACCAAGTTCAAAGATGGGTTCTAAAGAGAACTAACCAACAAAAAGATCATGTAGTCGAAGAGCAAAGTGAGGAGGCCGAACAACATAAGCATGGTGAAAAAAACTTAAAACAAATTAGATTTAGATCTTTTGATAGTATTTATGTGAGTATTGTTTTGACAATTCCTTCTATGCTTAGTACAAGGCCAGGTCAACCGTTGGCTCTTTGTGGAGATGTTTTTGGCTCTTTGTGCGGATGTTGTCGAGCATGAAGATGACTGTCTAGAGTACAATGATGACTGTCCGAAGTACGATGATGATGAGGTAGAAAAGGAACCTTCTGCTAAAGTTACTTTGGACCGACCACCAGAAATTATGTTTAGGCACATCAGGCCGTTGTATATTATGGCCGAGCTTAATGGTGTGACTTTTAAATGAGTTTTGATTGATAATGGTGATAGTGTTAATATTCTTCCAAATCGAATGTTAAAGCGTTTGGGGTTCAATAAAGGGGACCTAAAACTAATTGAGATCATCATGACCGATTTTACAGGTGGAGAGACTCCAATAACTGGTTTCCTAATGATTGATGTGATTGTCAATTGTGAAGGGGAATTAAGCTAGAACAGAGGCATTCTTTGCGGTCAATGTTGATTCAAGTTATAATGCCTTTCTTGGAAAGGATTGGATACATTTTAATATGTGTGTACCATAATCGCTACACCAATTCCTTTTAATTTGGGGGCCAAGCAGTGTTATTGAAATTGTCCCGGCTAATCCGAAGCAATTTGAAGAAGAAAATCATTTGGTTGAGGCTTGGATGTATGATCAGGATATTAGAACCTTGGCTATAAGCAAGGATAACAATGGCTAACCTATTGTTTACACGGGAGGAAAGTCCCTAGGAGAGTTAGCTCTTTTACTAGCTAAACTAAGAAGGCTGACTTGTGTTACTACCATGGATATTGGCCACATTTTCCCCTTTGAGTTAGATGGTTAAGTCAAAAAGATATAAAGAGTGTTTGAAGATGATTACGATGTTGATTCGGGAGCATAACATTGCTACGGTCGAATGCATCTATGAGGAAGAGGACAGCAAGATCCAAGTCTTACATTGAAGATGAAAGATATAAAGCTAGCTCGGGAAGTTAGTGATACTAAGGTCGAGGTTGAAGATCCATTAAAAAATGTCAATTTGGGGTCGATAAGTAGCTTTGACTGATTTTCATTAATGCTAAAATTAATAAGGAATTTGAAGAAAAATTGATTACCATATTAAGGGAGATAAAGATTGTTTTGCATGGGACTATTCAGAGATGCCTTGACTCAATAGGACATTAGTTGAGCACCAACTTCCTATTCGAGAGGGTTATAAGCCACAAAAACAACCATTGAGGAGGATGTCAGATGGAGTTATTATAAAGGTAAAAGAAGAAATCAAAAGGCTGCATGATGTTGGCTTTATCTACACAGCTCGATATGTGGAATGGCTTTCTAATATTGTGCCTGTGGTTAAGAAGAATGAAAAGCTTCACATTTGTGTGGATTTTTGAAACTTAAATTTGGCAACTCCGAAGGATGAGTATTCCATGCCTATAGCTGATATGTTAGTTGATGCGGCCACATGTAATGTGATTTTGAGTTTTATGGACGGTCACTCTGGGTATAATCAAATTTTCATTGATAAGGATGATGTTTGTAAAACCACATTTAGATGTCCTGGATCGGTCGAAACTTTTGAATGGGTGGTGATGTTGCTCGGTTTGAAAAAGCTGGTGCAACATACCAACGACCAATGAATTTGACTTTTCATGACATAATTCATAAGGAGTTAGCGGTCTATATTGATGACATTATTATGAAATCAAATGATCATGACCAACATTTGGCTGATCTTTAAAAGTATTTTGAAAGGATGAGAGAGCATAAGTTAAAAATGAATCCTTTAAAATGTGCTTTTGGGGTATCGACCCATAATTTTCTTGGGTTCCTTGATCATCAGGGTGGAGGCTGGTGGAAATTGACAATAATAAGGTGAAAGCAATTATTGGAGCTCAACCACCTTTAACTAAGAAGGAACTTTAAAGATTAATTGGCCAAATAAACTTCCTGAGAAGGTTTATTTCAAACATTGTTGGGAGATTGAAGTCTTAGGGGCCATTGTTAAGATTGAAATATCGAGAAGAGTTCATATGGTTGCCTGAACATCAACAAGTGTTTGATGAGTTGAAAACATACTTGCCCAATCCTCCTATCATAACTCCTCCTTTGCCTAATCAACATTTGATATTGTATATATCTGCGACCAAGGAATCTATTGGTAGTATGCTTGCTCAAGAATAAGAGGGAGTAGAAAGAGCCATTTATTATTTAAGTAATGTACTTTCATCTACCGAGGTAAAATATTCTTTAATTGAGAAGCTTTACATATCTCTTTACTTCTCTTGGACCAAGTTGAGATATTATATGCTTCTAGTAGTGCTTTTAGTGCTTTGTAAGACTAACATTATTAAATACATGTTGTCTCGACCGTATTTAAGGAATAGAATTGGAAAATGGGTAGTAGTATTGTTTGAGTTTGCTTTGCAATTTATTCCTCAAACGGCCGTAAAGGGTCAAGCCTTGGCTGATTTTCTTGCAAATCATCCTTGTGTTGATGTGGATCTTACTCCGACCGATTTCAATATAGGATGTGTCTTGAAACTTCTTGGAAACTTTGGTTTGATGGATCAAAATCGGCCAGTGGAGCTAGTGCTGGAATTGTGATAGTGTCTCCAAGCGGGTTAAAAACTCATCTTTCTTTCTTTTTGAACTTTCTTTGTACTAATAATCAAGCTGAGTATTAGGGGGTGATAATTGGATTAGAGATTTTGGCTAGTCTTAGAGTTCGGTCAGTAGAGGTTCGAAGAGATTCATTGTTAGTGATCAGGCAAATTATGCGGGAATATACATGTGAAAGTGAGTCCCTTATAGCATATTGCAATTGTGCCAAGCACTTGTTGGAGGAAATTGAAGAATCATTCCTTGAGTTTTCAAAAAGAGCAATGAATTTTAAAGCTAATGATTTGGGTCAACTTGGATCTGGGTATATGCCGTGGTCGAGAAAACTTGGTAATGCTGTGATTTTTTTAGAATGGCCCCTTCAATTATTGCACCTTTTATTAAGATTAATAAGATTGATGTAGAATCAAATTGGAGGAAAGAGTTCATGGAATACTTATCAAATCTAGACTCTTCAGCCAAAAGAAAATTTAGAAGAAGAGCCTTGAAGTATGTTATACTTGCAGGTCAACTTTATAAAAGGGGAGTTCAAGGTGAACTTCTAAAGTTTTTGGGGCCGAAGAAAGCTTTGTTAGTGATAACCGAAGTGAAGGACTTTGTGATGCACATTAATCTGGAATCAAGATGAGATGGCTAATTCATAAGTATGGTTACTTTTGGCCAACTATTATGAATGATTGTATCTCATATGCAAAGGGATGTCAAGCATGTCAACAACATAGGCCAACTCAACATGTTCCTGCTGCAGAATTCCATCCGGTGGTAAAGCCGTAGCCGTTTAGAGGATGGGCGGTTGATGTGATAGGAAAAATATACCCACCATATTGTAAGCATCATTCCTTCATTATAGTTGCAACTGATTATTTTACTAAATGGGTAGAGGCAGTTCCCATGAAATTGGCCCTTCAAGAATAAGTGATAAATTTCTTCAAAGAATACATAATACATCGGCATGATCTTCTAAAAACCATTACGATCGATCAAGCTTCTATTTTTACTAGTGAGGAAGTTAAAGATTTTGCAAAAGAGCATGTATTCAAGATAATTCATTCTACTCCTTACTATGCTTAAGCAAATGGTCAGGCCGACTCAACCAATAAGAAGCTCAAGTTGAACCTCCAAAAGGTAATTGAAAGAAACACTCATGTTTTGCATGATTTACTTTCAAAGGTATTATGGGCATACAGGAATTCAAAGAAATTAGCGATTGGAACAACTCCATACCAATTGGTGTTTGGACATGATGCAATGTTACCAATAATAGAGCTGACAGTGTATTCTATGAGACGTTCTTATCAATTTAAGCTAGACTCCGCTGAGTATGCACTTGCTATGTTTTTAGAATTGGAATACTTGGATGAAGACAGGTTGGTCGATCTAGACCACATGGGAGCTCAAAAACATAGAATACAGAAGGCTTATAATACATGGATTCATGCTAAGTCTTTTCAAAAGGGTGATTTGGTGTGGAAAATGATTTTACCAATAGGGTAAAGGAATCCTCAGTTCAAAAAATGGTTGCCAAATTGGGAAGGCCCCTTTAGAATTTTTAAAGTTTTAAGGGGAGGGGCTTATCATTTGTTAGATCTTGAAGGAAACCTGCATGGCCAAGCTATCAATGGAAAGTATCTTAAACCTTACGTTTCATCTTATGGAAAGAGATTGATTAAAGTCTATTTAGAGTTTTTGAAAGAACTAGGTGACTAGAGTTTGAAACATAAGGCTCGGGGTGCAAGCGGGCTGAATTTGTATTGTAATCAGCTTAATGTACTAGATTCAGACCGTTTTTTTTTTTACATACTATATAGATCGAGTGTATGTTTCTATTCAAACTGTGTTGATCATATATTATTTGGACCAAATGTATTTTATTCTTACAAGTTAATGAATTATGTTCGGACTAACGAGTTTTTTTTTTCCTTGACTCGACCAAATGCATGATTTAATATCATAAATCTTGGATGTTGAAAATATGATCAGATGTTTCATAAAATATCGATAGTTCGACCACATGAGAAATAAAAGGAAAGATTACAAAATAGATAGGGAAAGATAGAATAATCATGACATCTTTTCTAGCATCTTGAGAAAAAATTGGTGAAGACTAGATTGATTCTAAAAAGTCTCCATGGTCCTTGCAATCTTGAGTCGCTACTTCTGTAAATCTACCTTTGTGTTTTAATGCTTGCTTAATTAAGTTTGAAGTTCAGATTTCTTACCTTCTTGCTTTTATGCCTCCAAGAAATAAGTTTTGATTGCTTCATTGTCATTTTCAAGTGTCGCCTCTTTGTTTGCAAGTAGTCTTCCCAACTCAGCTACTTTCTTTTCTTTTTGATCCCTACTTGCCTTGATTTATTCATAGAGAGAGGATGAAGACTTGAAGCTACTACAAAGCTTATTCCACCATTGATTTAAAGTGTTCCCTTCATTTGCCTTGGAAATGAGTTGAGTGTGCTTGCTTGAGTTTGCATCAATGATAGAAGAAATCTCAAGGATGGCTTTGGACTAGTCGGCCATGAGCCCATCTTTGAAGAAAATGCTTGAAAAGAGTTGAGAGCTTCTTTGAGTGTGTCTAGCTTGGAAGAATCATGAAAAAGAGCTACATCAAGTGAAAGACTTGTGATAATAACCCGGAGTCAGTCCCGAATGCAAACATGCCTTTCATGGTGAGTCGAGTCACATAGACCTAATTCAAGCTCGACCACTTAGCTTATGGACTGGATGTAGAAATTAAGATCTTCTTCCAAAGGTACCTAGCATTAAAAAAAACTATTATCAGTTGCTGAATCATGTAATGAAAGGTAAGCAAAAAGTTTTTTGTTTGGAATTATATCACGAGTGGAGATTCTTGATGAGAACCTAACTCAATGCTATAAATAACTGAGCCTGAAGCTGACGGCAAAATGGTCGAGCCAAAAGCATTCCCAACTGATAAGATGGCCGGCATAAGTGTATCTTGTAAGCTTGAAGGATATGTCAAGACAGCTGAGTCGGAAGCACCATTTGTTGGTAAGTCTATTGGGGTAGGTGAAACATGAAAGAGTGTGCTAGTAGAATTGACTAGATTCTCATATTCTTGCTCTTGATCAGACTGGGGGCATCACTCTCATGTGTAGAAGTTGAGGTCGAGGAAGGTGTTGGATTAATATTCTTTTGAGCTCTTATTTTGATTCTTTTGACTCGAGCCGGCTCTACTTCTATCGAGTTGTGAGAAATTATAGCTTCTTCTTGCTCAAAAATTGAAGGAAGTGCGTAGACACCTGATTTTTGGATGCAGGTCATGGAAGTGGCTTAAGGTGCCCAATGATGAAAACGGTCCATCATAGGACCACTATCAGTACCCATTTCTTGGTTTGAAAGCAAAGAATGAAAAAATAAACTACTTCGGTTAAAATTGAAGTAACATTTCATGTTTTCTTTGAATCTTTCGATTTTTCAAAATATTTTCATGGTTTTCAACATTGTTTTTCCAATTAAAATGTTTACTAACGTCGGATGGTTTTCATCCTCAAAGTCAATTTCAAAACTAATAAGTGTTTGGCGTTCATGAAGTGAAAATGTAGCCGCGTACCTAATGTCTATCTTGTAAGGGGCATAAATTTTTCTGCAAAACTCTAAATCACCAAAATATGTGTCTATTTCATAGTTCAAGACGTGCTCTACAATGTGGTCTCTAATAAAAATTTTCTAATTCGGCCGTTTTGGGGCTCAAAATCGCAAAAACATTTCGGTGCTCATGAACAGGCGATCGGTTCATCATGAACAGACGATCGGTTGATCATGAACAGTTGATCAGTTGATCATGAACAGTTGATCAGCTGTTCAAAGAATCGATCGATTCTATGATCTGCAGAACACGAAAATTCACATTTTCTTACAACTTATGGGCCTAACTATCTATCGAATCAATTGGCATCATTTATGTCGGCCATTTGGGATGGAATGCTGTCAATTTTGTACCCCATATTCATTTTTCATCATTAAAAGCCCTTAAATAACCAATTTATGAGGGGTTTTTAAGAAAATCAAGGAGGGGGTTTTAAGCAAAAGACAACCCTAATGCTCCTCTATAAATACATCATCTTCTCATCTGCAAAGGGGGAGGCTTTTAGGTTGCCATTTTCTGGAAAAGCACATGATCTTTCATATACTTTGAAAATATTTTAGAAATAAAACAAGAAAAATAAATACATAAGAAAATTAGGTTTTCTTCAAGCTCTTTTGGCTTTTAATCTTCAATTCTTTGCTAGAATTTAAACTTGTAGGGTATGACACCATAATTTCTGAGGGCTCGCCATGCGTCCATGACCTAAGGATTTTAATTTCTTTTTTATGACTTATTTCTTATGTTCTATTATTTTATTTTCTATTTCATTAATTATGTGAGTTTGATCTTGATGATTTATTGTTTATGTTTACTGTCTTAAACATTATTATACATTTCTAACATAACTTGCATGATTTACATGGTTCAATTGCATGGATCAAGTTAGTTTGTGTCACTATTTGCTTACATAAGTTAGTTTATAAGTTTTTGATATTTTGTTAATAATTTTCATATGATTACATGTTCTGATGAAGTATTTACTTAATTTAGCATGATAATAAATATATTATGATGATTGGGACATTTCTTATAATTTAATAAGCTTATTTTCTGATTTTACAGGAAGCTTATTTCCATTGGTTGTTATACACTTTCCCTCACATGCTGCCTGTTAAAATAAGGAATTAATAATTTCACTTGGTAATTAAATAATAAAATGCGCTATATGGGATGCTTATTCTGAACCTGGAATCGTTTGGGTGATGACGATAGATACTCTTTTAAAGGTGATCGAGTCGTTCCACATTATAAAAAGGCGATTCCGAACCAACTCAGGTGGCGACTCCTCATTCTTCGCTACACCCAATAAGGCTAATGCGTGTTCCCTAACTTTAAATAGTAGTAGTGACGTGGTCGCTAGAGCCTTCGGCGTTTGGGCCGAAAACCCCTTCATCCCCAGAGTGTCTACAAGTATTAATAATAATATGAAAAAGTAGTTAAAGATGAACAAAAGTAATGGTGCTATATGAATATTACCATGGTAGCTTTAGGTTTCATATATACCACTTTCACCTAGTTTCTCTTTTTTGGTGGTGCTGAGTTGCTTGCGGATGTTTTAGCCTTTGAACCTATAAGAGCAAAGGAATAAGTAATAATGAAAGTTTTTATTAATGTTTTTGAAAATAAGTGGAATAAATTACCTTTGGAGGTGACTTCTTTGTTGGACTTAGTGCTTTGATTATTCTCTATGGCCGGTGGGGTGGAATGAAAGGAACTTATAACTTCGGTCACAAGTTTAGAGAAAATGTTTCGATGTGAGAAGTCCACCATTTGTCAAAGTGTGGAGTGGTTGAAGTAGAAGGAGGGCACTTAGAGAAGAAGAAATGCTTTTTTAGAAGTTTGAATTCAACCTTAATTTGTTCTACCTTTTCTCGGTCACCATACACTAGGCGGTGAGTGAATTGGAGATTAATTGTGGCACCGATTGTGAAGCATTATGGTATTGGGATGGATTGAGTGAAACCCAACTGCCAGGCACAAAAATGAGGGTTGTACATCTCATGTCCACATTTGTTATTAGATCCATTACCAATGGAAAGCCCAAATTGAAGATCACGACCGATGTAATACATAGCCAATATGCTAGAGTCAGGATTCTTCAAATAATCTGGAGCGAGTTGAAGTGGGAGAAATGGAGTAAACAATTTTTGGGGCCGATTAGAGGAAATCTCTTATAAGATCTTGAAGTTCACTAAGAAATCAGTGGACTTAGGCTCAGCGGATAACAACAAATAACCATAATGCTGTAAAGATGGATGAACCGAGTCAAAGTCTAAGGCATGGGTGAGAAGCTCTAGAAAGTAGGCATACAACCATAATTGGAGAATCCAAAATGGTCCTCCACAAATTTGAAAAGCTCATGTCTGTGGATTACAATTTTGTAAAAGATCCATCAAGCCTCTATATATGTAAGAAAGCATCATTGGGTCGATTGCTATTTGTTGAATGCCTACCAAGCAAATGAACGAAGGGAAGACTTCCTTCAAAATTTTGCAAGAATTTATGTAGAAAACAAACTTGCAAATCTAGTATAGGAGGAAAGAAGCATGTTTAGCTGTACACACTTCACTTGGTTCTTTTCTATTTGCTTTCATGAATTTGCTATAAGTGAGAACTTCTTTAGGACTGAGCTCCACCTTTGGAGCATGTGCTTAATCAATTTCTAACAAAGCATTGAGAGGCTCACCTCTTATGGGAGCACCGGTAATGTAGACTAACTCAAGCATGGTTATAGAGAACATACAGGGCCATAGGTGGAAGTAATTATGAGATCAAGACAAAAAATATAGAGTAGCACCAATTAATCCATGATTCATGTGGATCTCTTCCTTAGGGCTTTCCATTGAGTCTCATACGTAGATTGGACTAGATCGAGCTAGGATATGTAATCCGGTTGTGAAGTTGTTTAAGAGCGAATGGATTGAACCTGATCCCAAAATTGGAAGTTGAAATTTGGTTATTTTAGTAATAATGTTTCTTCTTCATTTAGAGGGATGTACTCTTCATTATCATTGAGATTGCCATCTGCAAATGCCAGACCTAATATGTAGGTTCCATTTTCAGAAGGAATAAGGATGTCATGAAATTCATTGGAAAATGCTTGTTCATGAAATCGCTTGATCATCTTCGATATGGTCACACCTTTCTCTAAGGAGGTAGACTTTCTTTTTCCCATGACTTCTTATTATTTCACTTAGTGCTACTTGATGAGATGCTTACCAAAAAAAATTTACATGCGACTCGATATTAGTTTTGATAAATAACATTCGGTCTGAGTATTATTTGAACATCATGAAATATTTAATTAATTGATTTGGTCTATTAGTTTGATTATCAAGAACGTGAGCACTTTAAATATAAGGACATTGATTAACGTCCCAGTTTGGGACATCCCAGTAGGGGTAAAAGTGTCATCCAATTTAAGTCTGTTTGGTTTTTCAATGCATTTTAATTAATTTAAAGTTAATAACACATACATTTTAAATTCTGTAGTTACATAAATGCCCTTACTGGGACATCCAAATTTGGGATGTTAACATTTATTGTAAATATAAACTGGCCGATTAGTGAGATGAATTGGTTAAAATCGGTTGGGGAGTGTTAAGTAAAATTGGTAATCATAAATGAATGGACTGATTGAATAATTATTTTTTTGGGACAAAATGATGTGTGACCGATTGAATTATTGGAGGTGTAATATCGGTCAGGAAGGTTCTTTCGCAAGTAGAGAAGTATATATGGCCTTGTCATGTTAGTGGATTTATTGGTTAGATAAAGAAATTTTAATGGTTATGCTAAGTGCAAGAACTGACAAAATTCATAACATAGAAATAGATATATGAATGATTGCTAGAGTTGGGACAGTATATTCTTTTCATTTTGATGTGTGATCGATCACATTAATATAAAAATTAGTCTAGTTTTAAGAGTGAAATTTTCACTGGCTTGTTATGTTAAATTGGTTGAGGTAAAAAGCAAATGTAATCTCACAAAGTTATAAAGTCGCCGACAGACTTTTTGGTAGATGGACTTGCATTCACTTGGAGAGTTATATGTCTGTGTAAAATGAAAGAGCTAGACAAACTCATTTGCTTTATAGTGGAAGTGAACCGATTTATTGGAAGAATGTGATTTGGCCGATTTTTTTAATGTTATGGTCATTCGGTCAGGAGCAACATGTGATGGCAATTAAAGTGAGATGTGGATAAAGTGATATAAGCCAAATCTTTAAACAAATGGGTATGTACTTTCGCCATTCAAAATGATTTTTAAATTAGTTTCCTTTCGTAGAAAGTTTGGTTCAGTGTATTAAATGTGAGTAACCAATACATATAAGGGAAATAATCATGTGCAATGCAGCATAGAATAATAAGATAAGAACATTTTCTTAAAAGAAGATTTTGTATGGAAAGAAGGCAAAAGACTTACGAATTTTGTGGGGCAGATATATAAGATGGAGTTTTCTTTAGTAAGTTTAGACAATGATTTTTCATTTAAGTGCTGCAACCCGAAATCGAATGATGGGTAAGAAAATTATGGTAGAAATTCTAAATATACATAAATATTT
>CANYLF010369204.1:0-12825 GCA_948193215.1 Bocquillonia castaneifolia
AAATATGATGTTTATAATAATTATCAATAATAATAATACTAATAGTAATATTAATAATAATACTAGTAATAACAATAATATATATTTCTAGCATGCAGTCTACGAGTAAATCATAAATGTGAAATTAACTCACAGTAAGAACGAGCGCCTCCCTGCGCCCCGGAGCTACTACTTTTTTCTCTAGCTCGGCTACTCTCTACTGAATGTAAAAGAATATAATTTACATTAAAGAAATAACCTAATTCCTATTGGACTCTAGATTTCTATATAAAGATCGTAACTTATATCCTCAACCTATAACTATAAACGCATTATATAACTTAGTCTGTTTAACCTGATATCACGTTTTATGAGAAAATTTGGTAGAACCTCCCCTGTAAAATGGATATCTTTCTACCGAGTGGAGTCCATCCTACATAAAAACAACACTTCTATAATCACAACAAATTGTCGGGCCTACCGAATTACCAGGACTTACCAAACACAATAGTTATAGCACTAACCAACATCATCTATATTCATATATTTACTGAACTTATCGCACCATTTATTATCTATCAATATATACTTATTTAAAGTCCAAACAGTCCTCAACAGTCCGTAATTACAACACCTCGTTATATGGTCTAAACGGTCCTAATATTCAATTAATTAATCCAATTATTAAATTCATCCAAATCAAATCCAATTCGAGTTAATTATAACATATATAACATGCTTTTAACATAAACAACATTTAAATAATTAAATTAGACGCGTAACATGTAAATCGAGAACTTCCATAATCCGACAATTCACTTCCGGGATTTTTAATTTAAAATCTAAACATTATTTGCCTACTCATCCTTTATTAAAGTTGTTCAAAATAATTTTTGAGAAATTTTAAAAATATTTTTGAGCCTATCGGAGGTGGGACCCACAGCCACCAAAGACGGCGCGTGGGACCCACGTTTCGTCGCCTGTGGTGGTCGAAAAACCACCAAACCAGCCCAAAATTGATCGCGCCACTCCCAGGAGTTCATCCATACCTTTCACGTGCCTAAAAGGACCTCCTGTTGGCTGGATCGAGTTGTTGAAGGCTACGATGGTCGTTTCTCCATTTTGCTCCCAATCGCCATCACCAAAGGTTGTTAAGGTCGCGGTCCAACGTCTCTTTGGATTTTACGGGGCAGTAAAACCCATTTTGGGGGGTTTACAGCCTGAAAATGGCCGGAGCAACTCCTACCACGGAGGTTGGTTGTCGTTGAAAAAGTGAGGCTTGTCTCTCAGTTTTTAGGCAACGACAAAAGGACAAAAATGTATAGAAATGACGAGGGGGACGAGAGCTTTCTGTTGGTACCAAGCTCGACGACAGAGATGGCCTAAACGTCATCGGTGAACGAAAATGTGAGGGGTATCTACAGTGTAATATGCAGAGATTTTTGGGTACTATTTAGCAATTAGGTTCTGAAATTTTTCTTTCAAATGAGCCCATCTGCTGAATAAGGGTATATAGAACTAAGTTTTAGGTTTTTAGTTAGGTCCTTTTTGTTAATTAAAATTTTTTCTTAACTCGGTTTTATCCCAAATTTTAACCGTGAGTTTGGGAATATATTTAACATGTCTATACAAATTTTTAGTTCAAATGGACATCCGTAACCACCATTTTATATTTTTAATGAATTAAACTTAATTAATTAATTAATTCCTGAATTAGAAATTAATTAAAATGAAAATTATGGGTATTACATTCTCCCCACCTTAAGATAGATTCATCCTCGAATTTAGAAACATACCTCATTATAGAAACAAGTGGGGAAATTGCTCCTGCATATCCTGCTCTAGCTCCCAAGTACAATCTTCAACAAAATGATTCCTCCATACCACTTTCACCATCGGGATTGCCTTGGATCGTAACTGTCTCACTTGGTGATCAATCACTGAATGCTAACCATCTCAAGCCATCAAGCCATTCCAGCTTCCATTAGAGACTTAGGATTATGGTCAATTTGGTAGTTTGAGAGGGCAAAATAATTTGCTGTTGATGAATGTTTACATGCAATCTCCAATTGACTCTCAATGGAGCAAAAGCTCCATAAGAAGACCGGTAGTCTTCTCAAGCATACAGATAAAATGACAATAAAAAAATGTGAAGCATAAAGTAATCTTATCAAGAAAATGACAGATTCAACCAACCCATCAACATATAAAGAAAATAGATGTTGACCTCAAGGATCCATTAGTGATTTTGATGATGCAAAACATTGTCTTAGTGCTAATATGTTTGCTAAGTGCTTTATAGGTGATGGATGCATATCAAATGCATAAGAACAATCGATGAAGATGATCAAGGGAAATTGATGAATTTTTGGATTACATTATGAGTGATAATGAGTAGTGCATGGTGGTGATGAAAAAGTGATGGATAGGTTTGGTGAAATGCGAGTGATAATGATGGGATTCTTAATGGTATTCAAAGTGTTATATATGAAGATTGTGTATAATGATGAAGAATGGTAATGTGACATCCAAACCAATAAAAGGGTCAGAAGATCACTTGTCATAAGACGTGGTCACGCCTTAACGACCACGAAATCACTTGTCATAAGACTTGGTCACACCTTAATAATGGTAATGAGCTTTGATGAGTGTTTTAGCTTAGGTGGATAGGTTTAAGTGTTAACCTTATTAAAAACACTTGGGATAATGGTGTTTAGTTTAGGTACCTTATTAAAACACTTAGGATAATGGTGTTTAGTTTAGGTGGATAGGTTCAAGTGTAAACCATAATAAAACACTTGGGTTAGTGAGAATTCTTGAGTTAAAAGTTAAAGTCATGGAGTAAAAAGATGAAATATATCATGGGCTAATTAAACCTATAATTTATGCACATTGGACATGGTATATTGGAAGTTTAGGACTTAAGGAAAACTAAATGTGCAAAGTCAATTTCGGATGGACTGAATTAAACGAATTAACTGCACTAATTGGGTAATGATCATATTATAAATTATATATGGATTGAAAGCCCAATATGTCTAGTATTCAGAAAATTTTTTATTTGAATTTTTGGAGTTGAAAAAAATAAAGATATGAATTTTTGAGTGATTTATGGTCATGCTGTCAGACAAGGAACTGAACACATAGGTTATATTCAAACTTATGCCAAAAATTGTAGAAAAATTATTTGAATGTGAAATTTGGTGGGATTGTAGTTCTGGAAGTCTACTTTTCAATACAAAAAATGGTGGAGCATTTTTGAATTTTCTACAAAGAGATATTCTTATTTGAATACAGACTACTCCAGTTGCAAGTCACATGCTTTAGGCGTCAATTGTTTGAATTATTACAAAAAATCTACAAATCTTCAGAAAACGTGCCATATATTATTGAAAAGGTATGAAAGTCTAGTTTCTAACAAAAAAGGAATCATAATGTTTCAACAATCAAAGCTGGAGATATTGAATTTTGAAGGAGACATGCTACATTTATCAAGCAAGCTGGCAGCCTTGAAGAATAGAGCCTCACCAATCAAGTTTGAATTTCTTGGTTGATTGAGAACGGCCATTTCTGATTTCTTGCCTATAAAAGGAGGTATTTTAGGCATCAAAACACACACAAGAACTTGAAGAAAGAATAGCAATTAAGAGTCACAATATTCATAAGTTATTTGAGAGTTTATGTTGTAATTGTGAGAAAAAACTTCATTCTTCTTCTTATAACTTTCACTTTTTTTTTGTATTGTGTTAGAGACACTTAAACACAATGAAAGATTTAAGTGTGTACCTTGAAAACACTTGAGTTTTTGGTTTTAAGTGTGTATTGTGTGTATTTAGGTTGTATAATATGAATATATTATTAATTCACTCAGTGAGGTCTGACTCCTCTTAATTATTTTTTTTCCCAGGTATCCTAAGGAGTCAGACAGATTCTTGATGTTCGCCTTGCATTTTCCTTTCTCTGCAAGGTTTATTATTTTATTAGTCATAAATTCTAGTTGCTCCGCAGTTATAGAAGTAAGAGTTATGTTGATTGTATAAGATATATATATATTATTGTATTCTTAATTATTTATTGAAGATATAAATTGTTGATGCTAAATATTATTTAATTATTTCAAGTTGATTTAAAAATTGATTTATCGATATATAATATGACATGTAAGTAAGTTTTGGTTTGGATGGTGTTTGAGTTAGGCTTGCTACGGGTTTTGGTGGTTTTAAACCTACCCATTCCCTAGCATCGGTCTGACTCGGGTTTGGGTCATGACAAAGTTGGTATCAGAGACTTAGGTTTGTTTTTCCCAGACCTAAGTTAAGTTAGTGATTGTGTAACTGCGGAGTATAGGTTTCCTTCTCGTCGTTGTTTGTTAATCCTTGCTTCTAGAATTCAGCGAATCTATCGAGCTAGTATGGTTACTTAGTGGATAATGGTAGGTTTTGTTTATTTGAGAATAAGTTTAATGGTAGTTAATGTAAAGACTGATGTATATGATATACGTAACGACAAGGTTCCATGAAAGGATGTGATAACTTTTAGTATGCATCCAGAATGAAGATTATCGGTAGACTACGATTCATCTACATATGAAGAACTGCTGGACGTGTGATTTGGATATCTGGGAGGACTGATACCTATGAAGGGATTTTGTATTATTTTCAAATTATGTTTTTATAGATCAGTGGCCACAAAAACTCAATTGTAATTTTTCTATAATAAATAAGTTCTATATTTATAAAAAAGGTATTTTTTGAGATATTTTTGAAGAGTTATTTTATTTATTTATTTATTTAATTGTTTGTTTTAGGACTTAATACCTGTGTTCAGTGTTTGAAGGTTGCACATGCATCGCGTTAAAGTCATAGTCGGGCATAAAGAGTCGCATCAGTCATTGCATTTAAATACACATGGTCAGTCGCACCTGGACATAGTGTTGAAAGTTCCAAATAAAAGTGTGTGTGTGTGTGTATATATATATGAGATTAAGTAATTTTATTAAAATTTATTTTAAACTAAAAAGGTTTAGATAAAACCGGAATGGGCGATGTCCTCCAGATGAAAGTTCATAAGGGAACACGATTCAAGGCTACTGCAACAGAGCAATGGATGTTGGTGCCGGCAATTGATGCTTATATGATCTGAAGTTTTAGGCTAAGTAAACAAAAGGGGTCGATCATAAGTTATTTTAAATAATACTGTTATATTTAAGTATATAAATTTTAATTAATTACTATTAAGATATGTGGGCATAAAAGTTTTTATTACTTTTGGTGTGATTAGTGGCAATAGGATCTAAGGATCCGAGTTTTTGAGTATGATTGAGGAAAATTTTATTTAAAAGAGTTTAAAAGTTTTCATTTTCTACTTTATTTTGAAATTTTGAGGACGGAATATTTGTAAGGCGGAAAGTATGTAATATCCGGTATTTTTCTGAATTTTAACAAATTTAAATTTTTGTTGGGTTTTAACTTTTTCATAACAAAAGTTTAACTTCTCTAATATAAAGAATAATTATAATGGTGGATAATTTCTTACATTTTTATGACATTCATACTTTGATTATACTTTGGTATTAAGGTAAGTTATTTTATTTATAAAAATGATATTAACTATTTTATAGTCATGAATATATCTAGAAATTATGTTGACACTAATTAAATTAAATTAAATTAAATTAAAGATATGAAATTTAGTTGTATAAGTTTTAAATCTTGACATTAAAAATTTTACATTTTCTTTTATAATTAGAATTTTATAATTGTTGGAGCCTTATAGATAATTTTATTTGTATATTGTTTATTTTGACATTGAATTGTAATTGTTTTGCCAATTATGTAAAACATAAGGAATTATTTAAATAACAAATAAATAATAATAATAATAATAATAATAATAATAATAATAATAATAATGATAATGATAGTAAAGAAATTAGTAGAAGATACTAGGTAGAATAAATAATATATATATATATATATATATATATATATATAAACAACCATGGACTAAATTGAAGGAGAAAAGTTGATAGAAAAACCACAAAAACACCCCTGAACTACCCAAACCTGAGCTACAGTAACCTTGCAAAATTTTTCGATCACTCTTCTTCCTCTGGCCATCGTTTTTGCCGGTCTTGGTGTCAAATTGACGAGTTAGGAATCCTCTAACCATTGGTATAAACTATTGCAAGTTTAATGGACTGTTGACGGAGAATCGAAGCTTTAAAGCTTCGAAGGTGGCTACTGTCATCGTCCAACCCGTTACAGCCACTGTCAGCTTCAATCAATGGCAAAAATGGAAGCAGCGGCTTGAGTAGAGGCTCAAGCAAGTAACGTGCGATGATGAAGACTGCTGGAGAGGGAGATCAAAGTTTAAACGCCGGCGGACTTTGAAGCTTTTGTTCATGCAGATCGTGAGGAAGGGAGGCGCGTGAAGGGTCTAGGAGGAGTACTGGGTAAGTTACGCACCTTGGGGTGCTGGTCTGGTGGCCTAACACCGCCACTGACGGTGGCAAGTGAGTCACACGCGCCGTCAGCGGTGGAGGTGACGGGTCCCACCCAGAAATTGATGAAAATATTTTTATTAAATCCTAAAAATTATTCCGAGTAACTTTTGTAAAGGCCGATAGTAAAATTCACTGTAGATTTTGAATTAAAAATTCCGGAAGTCAAATGACGGTCTATGGAAATTATTGAAACACGTTAGAAATTCTAGGATTAAAATGTTTAAACCTTATATATATTGTCTAGGTGTTAAATAGATGAAAATAAGTTAGTAGTAAATTATTAATAATTTATAAGTAATTAATTTAATTATTAAGCGGTATATGTTGGATGTCTATAATTAGAAGGAAATTGATAATAATTGATTACATATGAATTAAGTAAGGATTTTAGATATTAAAAGTAAATCGATAAATAAATATAAGATTTGATTATTGTAGGCTTATATATTATTTAATATTAATGATAAAGAATTGAAGTTAATATAATTAGTGTAGTAATAGCAATAAATATATTCGGTAACTATAATGATAATGATAACGAATAAGAGAGTAGTTTAGGGTATATAAATAGCAATAATAATATTAAAAATAGTAATGGTAATAGTAACCAATGTACTAATGCAATATTTGTGATAAAATATAATATTAATAATATTAAGGGATATATAGACAATGATAATAGTAAGGGTAAATAATGACAATAGTCATAAGAATAATAATAATATTATTAACGATAGTAATTGATGTATATATATATGTTGTAATTATGAATCCATAAGCATATATATAATGCGATTGTTATAAAGACATGATATGTAAAGAGTGTTAATTAAATGAATAAGATAATATAAGTATAGTAATATTTCTGATATGTTTATATTATAATTAATTAATTTGATAATGGTTAGATATGAATATTATATGGCCAGGGATTCATAAACATTTGTGGATAAAGAATAGTTGAGAGTTATGATAATTATTTAAAATAGAATAAGTGTATTGTGGTACTTTGTATAAGCATAATATATAGATATAAATGGTGCGATCAGTTGAATAATGCATAAATATAGATAATGTTGGTTTATTACTGTAATGGTTGTGTTTGGTAAGTCCGGGTATTTTAGTAGGCCCGGCAGTTGGTTGGTGAATATGGAAGTGTTGTTTATATGCAGGATGGGCTCCACTTCGGTGGAGAGATGTCCGTTTTATAGGGGAGGTTCTGTCGAATTTTCGGTAGAATTTCTCGTAAAACGTGATACCGATTTTAAAAGTATAAGTTAATAGGATCTAATGAAAGAGTTAGAAATAAAATTAGTTATTCGAGAATTCAGTTAGAATTCTAGAAATTAATAGGAAATAGAATATTGAAGTTAAATTCTGAATTTTTGTTATCAATTTCTTTCCTAGAGAATTCTAGAAATCGATGCGGGTCCAGTGGATCTAGAGCGCGTGGAGACGCACATTCAAAATTTGTGAGTTAATATTATGTTTATATTATATGTAGATGAATTGCATGCTAATATATATATATATATATATATATATATATATATATATATATATATATATATATTTGCTTATCCGTTAATCTTGAATTATAAATGCTATGTTTACTATTGATATATATATATGCTCATATATATAGTATAGGTGTTATGTTAATTGTTATTATCGTGCTGCTATGTATATGAATGTTGTCCTATATTTGTGATTGTGTATGGTTGGGGGATAGTTATGGGATGAGCTACCTGGTGGGTGTCACCAGGCTGTATGCACATAGGAGTCGGGTAAGTTCATTTGAGATTGTTAATAAGGACGGGGCTTGCTCGCGAGGCACTCCGGGCACCGATCCTATTTATGTTTATTATGATTATACGGTGGCGTGCTCGTGAGGCACTCCGGGCGACCGTAATTGTTTAGCTAAGATCTGTGGCTTGTTCGTGAGGCACTCCAAGCACCAGATGAATAATATTGGATTAAGTGACCTATGTGGAATAAGAGAGTCTAATGAGACATTGGGGGTGAGGGGGGGTGGGGGGTGGTGGTGGGGTTAGAGGTCGTTAGGTGTTCTACATCGTTCCTCCATCCTTGTTTGTTTGATTATTGAAATGATTGCTGAATTGAGAATTTATTTCTTGTAATGCCTGTGTGTATGTGTGTGTATATTGCTTGATTGTGTGTATTTAGGTTGTATAATGTGAATATAATATTAATTCATTCAATGTGATCTGACTCCACTCAATTATTATTTTTCCCTGGTATCCTAAACAGATTCTTGATGTTCACCTTGCATTTTCCTTTCTCTGCAAGGTTTAGTATTTTATTAGTCATAAATTCTAGTTGCTACGCAGTTATAGAAGTAAGAGTTATGTTGATTGTATAAGATATATATATTACTATATTCTTAATTATTTATTGAAGATATAAATTGTTGATGCTAAATATTATTTAAGTATTTCAAGTTGATTTAAAAATTGATTTATCGATATATAATATGATATGTAAGTAAGTTTTGGTTTGGATGGTGTTTGAGTTAGGCTTGCTACGGGTTTTGGTAGTTTTAAACCTATCCATTCCCTAGCGCCGGTCCGACCAGGGTTTGGGTCGTGACAGTAATGGACTTGTCTGTTACAAATTAGTAACAGATTTTATGTCTGTTTCTAAATCTGTTACTAAATTTGGCGTGAATTTGGCACCAAAAATTAGTAACGGATTTATCCATTACTAAATTAGGGTGGAAAAAACTGAAATTCATTTTGAAATTAGTAACGGATTTTTAAATTTAGTAACGGATTGGTCTGTTGCTATGTAGTAACAGATTGGTCCGTTGCTAAATCCGTTGCTAATTACTAACTATAAATTTTTTTAATTATATATAGTTACTAATTAATAACTATTTAATTAGTAATTAAATAATAACTAAAAATATATTTTTGTTAATTATATATAATTATTGAATAATATAATTATTAATTATATAATAGTAATTAATAACTATATTTAATGAATAATTAAATAGATATAAATAAATGTATTTTTTTATTAATTATATACCCTACTAATTAATTTAATTATTAATTATATATAATCAGTAATTAATAATTATGCATAATTATTAAGTACAAAGTAATTAATAACATATTTTTATCAATTATATATAACTAGTAATTAATAAAATTTTATAATTTTTAATTATATATAATTAGTAATTAATAACTATTTAATTAGTGATTTAATAATAACTAAAAATATATATTTATTACTTATATATAATCAGTGATTAATATAATTATTAATTATATAATAGTAATTAATAACTATATTTAATTCATAATTAAATAGTTATAAATAAATATATTTATATACAGCTACTAATTAAGATAATTATATAATTATTAGTTATATATAATTAGTACTAGATAATTAATTATGTATGATTATTAATTATATAATAATTAATAAATATATTTTTATTAATTATATATAACTAGTAATTAATATAATTATATATAATTAGTAATTAATAATTACCAAAAAAGTAATTAGTAAATCAGTGATTAAATAATAACTAAAAATATATTTTTATTAATTATATATAATTAGTTATTAATATAATTATATAATAGTAATTAAATTATCAAAAAAATATAATAGTAATTAATAGCTATATTTAATTAATAATTAAATAGTTATAAATATATATTTTTTTATTAATTATATATAGTTGTTAATTAATATAATTATATAATTATTAGTTATATATAATCAGTAATGAATAATTATGTATAATTAGTAAATAATAACTATATTTAATTAATAATTACATAACAATTAATAAATATATTTTTATTAATCATGTATCAATAGTAATTAATAACTATATTTATTTAATAATTAATAAATATATTTTTGTTACTTATTCATAATTAGTGATTAATATAATTATATAATTAGTAATTAATAACTATATTTAATAAATAATTACATAATAATTAATAAATATATTTTTATGAATTATATACATAGTAATTAATTTAATTAATACACTTATTAATTATATAATTAATAGAATTAGTAATTCACTATTATTAATTACATAATTATTAATAAATATATTTAATAATTATATTATGTTTTTATAAATAAAAGTTGTTTAGATATATATACTTAAGTGTAAATAAGTATCTTATAATATGATATTAATCATATATACGAGAATTATGATTATTTACAATAATTATGATTATAATTAATTATAATTGTAATTATAATTTTTAATATTTTTATTAAGTCTAATTTTATGTTTATATAGTAAATATATTTTGATAAAACATATAAGAGATATCATCAACAGTATAAAATGGAAAGTAGATTGAAAGAACTTTAAAGTTAAGCGTGCTCAGCCCAGGGCACTCCTACGATGGGTGAGCTACTGGGATGTGAGATGATTTGGCCAAATAATGAGGTTTAAAGATATAATTAATATGGTTTGAGGAGTATTAAAGGTGATTAAATAAATAAATTTATTAAAATTATTTTTTTAGTTTTTTAAAATAATTTTAATTAATTATTTTAAAAAGAGAATTAGTAGCGGAAGTTTGCTTTAATAATTCTGTTGCTAATTTTAGTAATGGAATTAGTAACGGATTTATTTCGTCCTTTTCAAATGCAATATTCCGTTGCAAATAATTTAGCATCGGACATATCCGTTACTAATTAGTAACGAAAATTTACATTAGCAACGGATTTATAAGTTAGCCACGAGGTTTTTAGTAACGGCCATAATTCATTACTAAATTCGTTGCCAATTTGCCTGTTTCCCCCTCCTACTTTGAATGTGTTATAGATATAGATATTATGTTTTTAATATATATTTAAAATTTTAATTATGAATATTTTTAAATCCTAATTGGCTAAGGATTTTATTTTTTATTAATAAATAAATATATCCTAATTTTAATTGATTAAGAAATTTCATATTTACTATTAATTAATTAAAATAATTATTAAATGACTATTTAAATGTTTATTAAAATATTTAAATAAACTAATTAAGAAAATGTAAGAGTGTCAATTTACCTGTTTCCCTCTCACTTTTATATATGTTATAGATGGATATATGTTACCATGTTTTTTTTACATGCGGATATATAATAATATATCTCGTAGACAATCAAGTTCTCCATAATTCAACACTGCGTTAGGATTTTCCATGTCCACCGTAACCTTACATTAATGACATATATAATTGCTTTTGCTCTCGACCCCATGGGAAATTGGATCCATATTTATTCTCGAAAAAGTGTCTAAGCAAAATGCTAGTCAAGTCATAAATAAGCTGGTTGCCATAGTTATAATAAAACTTTTAATAATATACTCCTCCTCAAGGTTGCCAATAAAGTCACTTTTAACGTACATTTGAAAAAGTCAGAATAATATACATGAGTATCCAATATTATTGTTATAGGTGAAGAGTAAAATAATTGATAATTAAATTAATTCCTCATCCTCCTCCTCAAGACATGGTTGGATCCATGCACAATTATTTATGAATTCCTTTACATAAAAAAAAACCAGGTTCAGCAGCAAATGAATACACATGATAATTTCTAGTGGCAAGAGAGAAGAAGATAACTCCTTCATTCTTTTCTTAATTCCTTCCTTGCTCTCGTGCTTCTGGATTATTATAAAAAATCTTTGGAAAATAAATCTTGTTACATGCCACTCTACTTGAAGAAGAAGCCAACTTTGAAAAAGTACCATTATATAATATAGACTTTATTGCTTAAATATGGAAATTATTGGAACGTGACAACATAGCAAAATTAGCACCGTTGAAAAGCAAATACTATAAAATAGAAATGGCCAGTGACTAGCTTATAACAGCGCGGAAACATATATTAGTGTAAAATTTTTTTTCATAATCTGCTGGAGTTAAGATGAACGGCAAATTGGCAATATATATAAAGGACAGCTAACTTGCATTTAAATTTTGAGACAATCCGACTCATATTGACAAATATAATTCAAATCCAAACAAATGCATTGTTAAAAGTTTGCCATGTCAACATTCAGCAAGCTAATATATAGTTGAGAAAATGAGATTTTTGAAACCTTTCCTGAAGGCTGGGAAAGTAAGTCCACTTATCAGAATATGACAACCATGGCATGTAAAATTTTCGCTGAGACATATATATACAAATGCCATTCAGAATATACCATAGGAATCACACTGTAACATGCTATAATTTTTTGCCTCTATATATACAAGTAGAAAGTCAGCTTTTGAGAGTTGTTAGTGATGAATTGACTAGAAACTGAAACAACGTACAATGAGTGAA
>CANYLF010369459.1:0-11862 GCA_948193215.1 Bocquillonia castaneifolia
AGAAAAACGGATGAATAGATAAATAAATACCTCTAAATATAACGGTTATTTTCAGAGAGAAAAACTGAAAAGAAAAAAAAAGATTAGTAATGGAGAAGTGGATGAGAAGATGAATGAGTAACCGTCGTTGTGCAGGGAGAAGAGAGAAAACAAAAACAGAGAAGAGAAAAAAAAAAGGGAGCGAAAAGAGCTGAGAGTAAAAAATATAAATATTTTTTTAATTAGGGTAAGAAGTTAAAATGAAGGGGTAAGAAAGTAAAATGAAATGAAAAGGGCATATGCTGCTAATATTTAGCTTTTTAAGGAAAGGGGCTTAATTTCCTCTAAAAATTTAGGTCTAAAATTAAAAATGGGCTAAAATTTGTACAAACATAAGACCCGAGACTAAGGTATATTATTTAGGGATTTATACATAATTAGCCTACTTTAGAAAAATTTTAACTTTTCTACTATCACGGAAAAGTTGTTTCAAATTTAACTTTCTTTGGCAAAATAAACTTCAAAAATACTGTCACTTAACAGCTACAAACTGAGACGTCATGTGGTTTCTCTTTCTCCACTACGTGTTTTTTATTTGAAATAAGGTTTTGGTCCTTTAAACAACTGCGTCCAAATTTTTATTGTTCAAGAAACACACTTGATTTTCACGCACTCCTATGCAGCATGCATATCCTAACCAAACTTTACAACAAATTAACAAATAAAAATCTTAAATTGAAGATGTACAAATTATTCAACTCATCTTTATCAATTAACTTGTTTTTGTTTCCAATTTTTTTTATCATATCTCAAACCTCCATTCAAAGTGTTTTAAACTCCGTAGAACAAAAAATATTAAATAATAGATGTTATAAATTTATAGAATATTCATATAAAAATATCATATAATTTATTATATATTTTTATTTAGTTTATACAATTAATATATATAAAGAAAAATTGTGAAAGAAGACTTTTCTTTATCAGCAAAGGAAGTTTTTTTTTTTTATATTTTACTCAAATATTTCACTTCTTATAATTATAATTTATTTACTAAATATATACATGTTGAGATATAAATAACTAAAAAAAAGCAAAGTACATGTGAGTTTGTATAAAGAATGGTAATTCTATAAAATAATATTTATATATAAGTATATGATATTTTGTGTTAAAAAATAGATAATAAAAGCATTAAATTATACACGTGAAACGGAGTAGGTGGATTCATTTCTCTTTTTTTGGTCTTTCGGCTTTTGTTCAACCTTCTCGTGAAAGTACAATTATTTTTTTTTTTCACTTCTCTTGGAATATCTCTGTATTTCATATTGAATGTTACTTTTGCACAAAGCAACTAAAAATCCATCATAAATAAACCTCTACTGAAACATGAAATTTTAGTTTCTAAAAGAAATTTCTTTTGCTGCAGAAAAAAATATAAATATTGGTAGATCTAAGATACAAAGTTATTTTAAAACATAGTTTTACTAGCATCATCCCCATCAATATTGTAGCAGATCCCACCATTATTAATTACTCTGTCATTTTATTTCAAATTGAATGTCAGTTTTTTTTGTACAAATCAACTAAAAATCAAAAATAAATAAACTTATACTGAAACATGAAATTTTAGTTTCTAAAACAATTTTTTTACTGCAGAATAAAATATTGCTAGATCTTAGATAAAAAGTTATTTTAAACATAGTTTTACTAAAATCATATCCATCACCATTGTAGTAGGTCCCACCATTATTACGCTGTCATTTTATTTTAGACGAACTGACATTTTGTACGAAACAAATAAACTGAAAATCAACCTTAAATAAACTTCCACTGAAATATGAAATTTCAGTTTCTAATTTTTTTTGTTATAGAAAAAACATTGATAAATCTGATGTACAAAGTTATTTTAAACATAGTTTTTCATGTGCATTTAGCATAAGATAACTAGTTATAAAGAATTAATATAAAATCAACCAGAAGTAAACTAAAAAAAATAGTAATCACGTATGAAATTACAGATAAATCAAACGAAAATTGTAAGAAAATATATTTAAATTGAAAAATAAATTATAAAATTACAAAAATTACCATAAGATAATTAAAGTGTCCTAGTTTTCTAAAAATCAAAATAAAATCAACCAGAAATAAACTAAAATAATAAATATATATGAAATTGTAGAAAAGTCAAATCAAAGCAGAAAAAAATGATATTTGAGTTGCAGAAATGTCATAGAAATTTCATAAATTTGTAAAAAGAAAAAAATTTTCAAAAAAAATGATGAAAATGTAATCAAAATAAGCAAAAACCCAATGCAATTTTTTCCTAAAGTTACTCATCAATATTCCTTCTATTATATCTTTACAATAAATTTCTATAATTATGCAATTATATAGTAACTTTCTACAATTATGTTGTTTTAATGCATTATGGGTTAGATTTATTTACAGTTGACTTTAAGTTAATTTTTAAGTACCGTAATTTTACTATTTTAATTTTAAATTTTCATGTGTATAATAAAAATGAATTTACTTTAATTTTATTCAATATAATGAATATCAAAAGAACAATTTTATCAATTTTAAAATGAAATGCATGCTTATTCTGATTGAATATGATTTCTCGACCTTTTCAATAATTATTATGAAAGCAATTTTATAATCATAGACAACAATGTATACTAACAAAAAAAAAACAATATAATATAAGTGAATACAAATTGTAACTTTATGGATAATAAAAATATATAATTAACAACATACTATACTTAACCTAATTTATTTCAGATTGATTTTTAGTTGATTTAACTCATATCTAGAAATTTTTGAAAAAGAAAAAAATAATTTATTAATCATTTAGAATATACTATTGTTTCATCACTTAGTTTGACTTCAAATAAAAAAAATATATATCCAATAATCAATCCACTAAATTTTTATACAAATTTAAAATTACTATTAAATGAAATACACATTAATTTACAATATATATTAATTATCTAATATATATTAAAAATTATAATTTCATTCATGTTTTTAAATTAAAAAAAATAAATAACATATAGTTCAACTCTAAAAGTTAAAATATTCCAGATGATAAAACCCTAAATATTTCTGTATATTTAAACCAGTTGAAGACACTCTCAATAACTACATTGATTCACTCAAAAAATGTATGTTCTGTAAACTATACCATTCTATCATATAGTTTACTTTTGTTAATTGAAAATTTGATTTTAACATGAAAACTCGACGAAACATGAAAAAGGTATTATGTTGTTCTAAACCTTAAAAATTCAAAAAGATAGAATGTCAGAACTAAATTTTTGAAGACTAAACCCTAACATATAAAAAGATAAACTTAAATTTGTAAAGACAGATATTAAGACTTAAAACTAATTCTATTTCTTTTTTCTTTTTTATAAATAATCAAATTTTGTTATCTACTTTACTTAATTTTAGTTAATTTATGATTGATTTTGATAGTTTACTTAAAATTTGACAGAAACTATAATAAACTTTTATAAAAATGATACTGCTAAATTAGTTTACTTTAAGTAAATTTTTGGTTGATTTAAAACTAATATTTTTATTTGATAGGTGGAGATACCACCGAAGTATCTCAGGCCCCTTTTTACGGTTGCCTAGACTAATCTCCGACCGAGAGAAGCCCCATTTGGAACAACCCTCTCTCAAAGCGAGCCTACGGATCACTCTTACGACCTCGCCAGGCGTGGCACCTACAAGCTCAAGTGTTTACCACTTGAACCACCCCGCTTTGGTTGATTTGAAACTAATATAAATATATTGTCTCATACTAATATCACTATTTGAAAAATATTTCACAACATCAAATCAACTTAAACTTTAAACTAATAATCTAAACCATAAACATATAAACATTAAATCTAAACAAGCTAAACCCTAAATTATAGGAAGTTAAACCCTAAAGCTCTACAACCTAAATCCCAAAAGAAAAAAAATATATAAACCATAAATTTTTAAAACCCTAACCCTTAAAATTAAGTCTAAAGTTTTGTCTTATAAAATGTCAAATATATATTATAATCTAATTGATTTTTAGTTTATTTTCACAAAGCATAGCAAAAAAAAAAAATCTAAATCATAGAATTTATAAAATAAAACTAAAACCTAAAATTTTAAACTTAATATCCTAAAATATAAAAAGATAAATTCAACACTTATAAAGTCTAAACCATAATACACAAAAAGATGATCATAGATTTCTAAATTCTTAAAATCTAAAATTAAAGATAACTCTTATCAACAATAAAATATTGTGATCTAGTTTACTTTCAGTTAATGTGCTGTTGATTTTCAAAGTTCACTAAAAATTTGACAGAACTTGATAAAATTTTTTTAAAAAGATGATATTGCTTATAGGTTTACGTTCAATAAATTTTTAATTGATCTCACATTAGAATATATATTTTATGTGATATTTTCACCACTATTTAGAATCGTGAATATATAAAAAAAGTAAATTATCATGTACCATAATAAAATTTACTATTAGTTTATTTAAAGTTGATTTAACAATATATTGAAAACCTCTCAAAATATGATAAAAATAAAATGTGATCTAGTTTACTTTCAGTTAATGTGCTGTTGATTTTCAAAGTTCACTAAAAATTTGACAGAACTTGATAAATTTTTTTTAAAAAGATGATATTGCTCATAGGTTTACTTTCAATAAATTTTTAATTGATCTCACATTAGAATATATATTTTATGTGATATTTTTACCACTATTTAGAATCGTGAATATATAAAAAAGAGTAAATTATCATGTACTATAATAAAATTTACTATTAGTTTATTTAAAGTTGATTTAACAATTTATTGAAAACCTCCCAAAATATGATAAAAATAAAAAAAATAACATTGCTTTCAAAGTTTAACTTAAATATGATTTTAGTTTGTTTTATTTAAAAATAAATATTATACTTTATATTGATATTTATTTCTTAAAAAAATCAAAACATTAATAAATTTTTAAAACCCTGACCTTTAAAATTAAGTCTAAAGCTATATCTTAGAAATTGTCAAATATATTATAATCTAATTAACTTTTAGTTTAATTTCACAGAGCCTGGCAATAAAAAATCTAAATCATAAAATTTATAAAATAAAACTAAAACCTTAAATTTTAAAGTGCATACCCTATAATATAAAAAGATAATAACTTTGACACTTATAAAGTCTAAACCACAATGCATAAAAAGAGAAATCATAAATTTCTAAATTCTTAAAACCTAAAATTAAAGGTAATTCTTATCCACAATAAAAAAATCGGGATCTAGTTTACTTTCAGTTAATTTACTGTTGATTTCACGGTTTATTAAAAATTTGACATAACTTTATAAAAAATTTTAAAAAAATGATATTACTTATAGGTCTACTTTGAATAAGTTTTTAGTTTGTCTTACATCAGAGTACATATTTTACGTGATATTTTTACCTCTATTTAGAATATTGAATATATAAAAAGTAAATTATCAAGTACTATAATGTAGTTTACTATCGGTTTATTTACAGTTGATTTAACAATATCTTAAAAACCTTGTAGAATATGATGAAAATAAAAAATAACATTGCTTTCAAAGTTTACTTTAAATAAGTTTTTAGTTGATTTGATTTTAAAATAAATATTTTACTTTATATTAATATCGATTTCTTAAAAAAATATCAAAACTTTAATTGACTGGACCGCATGGGGAGAGTGTGCTTCCAAATGAAACTCACTTGACTGGATTAGTCGAGGCTCCAAATAAGGTTCCGGATACCCAGGATAGCAACAATAATAAAAAAAAGTGTATATGGGAATGGAAAAACTTTTATGTTGCACTTGAACTACAAAAACATAATCCTTGAATATTTATACATTGTTAAAGTTCAGCATCATCATCATCGATGAGCTTGTTTAAATTAATATTGATTCAAAACATCAACTAGAATACCATTAATCATTTGTTAGAAAAAGGGTGCTTTCTATTGTCATTTCGTTTTATAACAGAGTAACTATGAAAAAAATACAAAAAAAATTAAATTTCTTTATATTTTTTCCACAATTTCATAAAAAGAAATAAATCATTTAAAAAAAATATTATTTTTCATAATATGATTCAAGCATTTTGTAAATGTTGATTATTTGAATTTATGAAAAAAAAATTCTATATTGGTGACGGAAAAAATATAAATTGATTTCATTTTTTAAATATTTTTTTCAACAAAGTATTGTCACTTTGTTTAACTAATTATAGTAAACACTATAATAAATAGTGGAGTGGCATGAACCACAAAACAAAGGGCTAATAGGCCATATTATAAAACTGCATATTTTTCATGAATAATAGATTTTAAAATTTTAATATTTTAATGGAAGAGGAATTAAGGTGAATTATAGTTTATAGGTACATTATAATATTCGTCATCACATCGAATTTATATTATACCCCGGTCACTTGATTATTATGCTTTCTCTACATGGCATATTGGCATATAGATATACTGCAATAGTGTCACGCCATTAGCATCTCTAACAAGACGATAAAATTGTTGTAGAAATTCTAATATAAACAAGAAAAGGATAAGAGAAACACTCACAACTATTTGAAAGGAAGAACACACTCTATTTAACTCACTTTTAATTTTTTGTTGTGGCTTAGAGAATCCTAAGCCTTACATGCATATTTATAGTGATATGTGATCACTAATACATAAATGAGAAAACTAAAACTTACATGCATTAACCATTCTCTTAATTTAACAATTTAATAAACTCAAACTTAACTTCATAACTCCATGCCTTAATGAAACATAACTTCATACTTTAAATGAAACTAAGACCTTAACTTAATATTTTAATGAACTTAGAAACTTGAGCTTAATTAATGAATCAAGTTTAATTTCTAACATGTCTGTTTGCAAGAAAACTTCAATCCATTTAAAAGGTACCTTATGCAATATAGTTGTCAAATACATCTTTTAACCTAGAAGTTGGTCAACGAGGTACATATTTTACGTGAAAAATAAAATTTAAATTTAGAAAGTCAAAGACAGCATATTATTCTAAAAAATTTTGTGGTCTCATATTATCCTGCATTGAGAACCCTACAAACCCCATTCATTTATATGTATATAAACAATACTTGAATCCATAATTAAAAAAACCAAACCCATTAACTAAAATTCTCTCAAAAAAAACATGAAAATGAAAAGTAAACCAATTTTGCTTCTTGTCTCCTTTCTCATTATTTCATGTTTTATTGAGGAAAGCCATGGCAAGAGGCAAGGCGATGCACTTCTTGAACTCTACAAAGCAAAATTTAATGGGAAATCAAACATTGATAGAAGTCCTTTTGATTCAAGTGACCAATTTCAAGATGGCAAAACTGGACAAGTGAATGGTACAAATGCAGAAGACACTATTATTATGAGTGGATCAAAAGGAGCAGATAGGATTGATAGATTGCCTGGACAACCTCAGGTTGGTTTTACACAATATGGTGGTTATATTACTGTAAATAAAGAAGCAGGCAGGGCTTATTATTATTACTTTGCTGAAGCTGAAACTTCTAAAGAGAAATTGCCTCTTCTTCTATGGCTCAATGGAGGTACTTAATTTATATCTTACCTTTTTTTTTTTTTTGTGTCAATTAATGCATTCCTTTCTTCTTTTTGAATCATAGATTGTATTCTTTTTTGGGATTTCAATATAATGTGCTTCATCCTGCAATGCGTGTGTGCATGTTTCAGTATTAATTTTTTTTGAAGACGTAAATATAATTTCATTAAATTTATAGATAAAGATTTGTTGCATATAAATTTTTTATAAGATGAAAGGTTATGTGAATCCCACAAAAAAATATATTAAAACTCAATTCTAATAAAAAAGATTTGATATTTTAATTAATTTAACATTTATACAGGGGCTATTTTTTTAAGTTTCTATTTTCATGGTTTTTGAAGGTTTTATAAGGTTTTGAATCCCTTTCTGTTTGCGAAAATCAGCCATAAATAGAGATAAGGATTTTGAAAGTTTTTAAAAACCTACAAAATCCTTCGATTACCAACCCACCAAATTGGAGGGTTATGAAGTGTTGGTCTTTTATAAAACTGTTTTTTTAGTATTATAAATACTATAATAGCTCTTAAAACCTACATTTACTTTATATTTTTCCAAACAGTCTAGATTAATAACCATTACTTTACTTTAAAAACCCATATCTTAATTTATTGTATAAAACTTTATATTACTTTATTTTACTTTACCTTCATTTTTTCAAAACATTAAGATACTAATTTCTTTTAGACTACTATTGGCAAGGATTTGTTTTAGATATAGAAAAGTATTTTTCTATTGGGGAAAATTCAAAAATACATGCTTGTGGTTTCGGGATTTTTCAATTCTCAGTATGTGTTTTTTACAAACTTAACCATATTATAATATAATCATTATTATATTATCGTTATTATAATATAATAATGATTATAATTGATTTGGTTTGTTGACAGGGCCTGGATGTTCTTCTCTGGCATATGGGGCAATGCAAGAGCTTGGTCCTTTTAGAGTTCATAGTGATCGCAAAACACTTTACAAAAACACCTTTGCATGGAACAAAGGTAATTAATATAATATTATACATGCAATATTCCTTTGATCGTTTTAATTTTCTTTAAAATCCAATAAAAATGTAGTGTTCAAGATTATTGTTTTCTAGAATACTTATTTTAACAATATTTTGGATTCATTTTGTTTTAATATTTTGATTAATTAAATCTTAATTTGCAGTTGCAAATGTGCTATTTTTGGAGTCCCCAGCTGGAGTAGGATTTTCATATTCAAATAGGACATCAGATTATGAAAATTTTGGTGATAGATTAACAGCTGAAGACAACTATGCATTTTTAGTAAATTGGTTAGAGAGATTTCCTGAATATAAAGGCAGAGATTTTTACATTTCTGGAGAAAGTTATGCAGGGCATTATGTGCCTGAACTTGCACATAACATTCTTGCACAAAATAAGAAAGCTGGAAAAACCATTATCAATCTCAAAGGCATTGCTGTAAGTATCTCTTCAATTAATCTGACTATATTTTCCTTTTTTTTTTCCCCATATAAAACTCAACTTAGACAAACCTTAATTAATTCCTATAGTAAATATGTCTAGGTAAGAAATTAATTGATTTTCTCTTATTAATATGAATATATTTTGGTCATAATTGCAGGCTATGCTTAACTTGATTTCCTTATAGAATATCACATATAATATTATTAAAAACAATTAGTACCTAGCTAACTACCAATTTTTAATGTCTCTACACAGAAAATATAGAGGTAAAAATTGTAATAGAAAGAAAATGCAATTGGGAAAAGCTCTATGCCCCACCCATTTTTTTTTTTTTTTTTGTGTAAACTTCAAGTGGGAAAAGCTAAAACAGTTTGGTCTTAAAATTTGGGTCTCTATGGCTCCTCCGTGTACCAATTTTTTGCATCGTTTTCATGCTTAAGAAAGGTTTCTTCCCTTCACATTTTGGAGTCGTGGTGTCATTATGGCAGCTGGCTCTCTTTTTGCTGTTTGCTTTAGAGAGGAAACCACTGATCACATTTTACTTCATTATCCTCACGCGTGGTCTTTATGGATTTGGTTCCTAAAAAATGTTTGCGTTTCCATTGGTATGCCTTCTAATGTGGTGGAATTTTTCTATTTATGGCAGTCCCTATTAGGAAATACCTATTAGGAAATAATCATGACAAGCGTGTTTGGACTTAACTTTAGTTTTTTCTAATATGGGAAATATGGTAGAGTAGGAGGAGGAGAGTTTTTGAGGAAAAACAACCTAATGTAGAGGATACTTTATTGTTGTTTTTACTATGTTGTGTTCTTAATTAAAAGCAACATTGGATCATTTCCTTGTAATATGATGATTATCACAATGGATGCATATAGATGTTTCGTATTAATTTTCAATTAATCTTTAGGCTGTTTTTTTTGTCTTTTTATGATGTAGACTTAAATATGTAAAACCATGATTAGACGGTTTTCACTTCTCGTGGAGTTTCAATAAAGCCGCCAATTATATAAAAAAAAAATTATAAACTCAACCAGTTAGATTTGACTCCTAAGTATGTTCACATGTTTAGACAGAATCAGGGCATAGGATTTCTTTTCGGGGCCAATTTTATAATAAGACATGTCAATTTTATAATAAGAGTATGTCAGAATTTATTCATCATAATTTAAATAAACAAATATTCTAAAGTGATATTAAAAGAGTTAATTTTATAGGGTCACCATTCAAATATACTGAATTTTATATAGAAATTCTTTTTTTTCTTTTTTGCAAAGTTAGGGGTCTCAGCCCCTAAATCGGTTTTTGCTTAGGTAAATGTTTATACTTAATTAGTGAAATTTTATTAATATATTAACAATCCATGTATACTTGTATGAAATTACAGATTGGAAATGCAGTAATCAATGATGAAACAGATAATTGGGGAATGTATGACTACTTTGAAACCCATGCTTTAACTTCAACAGAAACTCTACAGAACATCAAAGAAAACTGCGATTTCTCACCAAAGGCAAGTGGCCTCACCGATAAGTGCGTTTTAGCCATCAACAAGGCAGATAATGATACTGATGGTATTAATATTTACAACATCTATGCTCCCTTATGCCACGACTCAAATCTCACTGCCAAACCCAAGAGGGCTTCAGTAAGTTCATCGACATAATTAATTTCTGTTTTATTATCAAAACTATTGATAAATTATATCTGATCATTTGTTGACTTAATTTGGTTTAGTTGTGTTGAATTATTGAATTGAAATGAGTAGAGTAAGTAATGGGTAAGAGTGTCAAGAGAACACATTGCAACACACATGGGCTTCGGTTCAATCATATCTAAAATGACTAACACCAACCAAGTGGGTGGTTAGACCTTAGCTATTATTAATGTTTTATATATTATTGTTATATATTAGTAATGTGGGATATTTCAACAAGTTGAAGTAATTAATTAATAATGTAACATAACTTAATTTGGTTATGCAGCTGGTGGAATTTGATCCATGCAGTGAAGCTTATGTGCATGGATATCTGAATAGAGCTGATGTTCAAGAAGCAATGCATGCAAATGTAACAAAACTCGATCATGATTGGGACCTCTGCAGTGATGTCCTTGCTGGTTGGAGTGACAGTCCATACACCATTATTCCCATGCTACAAGAGTTCATGTCAAATGGACTAAGAGTCTTGGTATATAGGTAAATTAGTTACAAAATCAATCAAATATGCATCTTCTTTCAAAGGGATAATAGTATTATATATCATTAATTTAATTAGTCCGAATTTTAAACATGTTCTAATATTTTAAGGTGTTCCATTTTGCTGATCTGTTATGTTTTTTAATTGTTTTAAACCTATCCAATTTGTATAAATACATGGCATGCTCATGTGACATATTTATCAATGTCACGTGTCTGATACAACATCAAGTGACACCTTTAATCGTTTGATGTGAGTAGAAACTTATGATTAGATAGACCAGAACAACTAAAAACATAGCAGGTCAAATAATAACATTTTAAAATTTGGGATCTGTTTAAAATTTTGACCAAAAGCTAATTATGCAATACTATTATACATCTTTGAAACTATAAACACTTTATTGCTTGTTAGACCTAAAAATTGCAAATCTTCTATTACAATGGTATGCAGTGGTGACATAGATGGAAGAGTACCTGTTACATCTACTCAGTACTCAATTAGCAAGATGAATCTTCATACCAAGACTCCATGGTATGCCTGGGAACTTGATGAAGAGGTAATTAATATTATTTCATAAAGGGTACT